>CAUYSK010067837.1:0-48667 GCA_963575035.1 Avahi laniger | reverse complement strand
CTCCCCCCTGCCCCCTGCCCAACATCCAATAGATGTTATTCTTATATGTGCACTTATGTGTTTTTTAAATAGCTATTAGCAAAGGAAAGCTTTCTAGTATATTAAAAGACTTTCTGAAAGCAGCTAGCTAACAGAGCCATGCTCTTCGAGATGGCGGGCACTGTTTAGGAACCCTAAGGTTTCATGCTTCCTGCCCCGAACCTGCCACATTTTCTATGGTACCCTTCTCTCATCTTTGTAACAATTTCATTGGTATGTAATTCACATACCCTAAGATCCACTTATTTAAACTATATGGTAGAGTGGTTTTTGTCCATAGAATTGTGCAACCATCACCAAATCTCAATTTAGAACACTTGCATTTCACCAAACAGAAACTCCGTACCCATTGGCAATCACCCTCCTCCCCACAGCCCCTGACAAACACTAATGTACTTTCTGGCACTGTCAATCTGCCTATTCTGGAAATTTCATATAAATGCATCATATATTAATAATATATAGCCTTTTGTGATTGGCTTCATTCACTTAGCATGTATTCAAGGTTCTTCCTTGAATTATAACACATATCAAACTTCATTTCTTTTTATGGCTGAATAATAGTACATTGTACGAATATATCACTGTCAAAAGGAAAAAACTCTGACACTAATTAAATTCAGCAGAGTTTATCTGATCAATTTTAAACAAAAAAGAACAAAGTATAACGAAGCAAAGCAAAACAAAACAAAAATGATTCAAGAGTCAGGCAGCCCTCCAAACCAGAGCAGGTTCAGAGAACGCCAACCAATAACATGATCTGACATCATTTATGGGAAACAGAAGTGTGGTATAGACAACTTAATTGGTTACAGAGCTTCCTGCAGTTAACCAAAGCTCAGCTCCTGTGGTTACGCTCCATATTGGTCTGGTCTGTCAGGCCTGCTAGAGCCTAGTCCAAGTCAATGGCCTCCTATAAAATTTTATTTAACACCACTGTTGTTTATCCATTCATCGGTGGATGGATGTTTGGATTGTTTCCATTCTTTAGCTGTTGAGAATAATGCTGTTATGAACATTCCTGTACAAGTTTCTGTTTTCACTTCTCTTGGGTATATAGCGAAGAACAAAATTGCTGGGTTATAAGATAACTCTATGATTGACAATTTGAGGAGATGTAAACTGTTTTCCAAAGTGGCTGCACCTCTCACATTTCCATCAGCAATGTATTAGGGTTCTAATTTCTCCACATGACTGCTAACACTTGTTATTATCTGTTTGTTTTTTATTTTCCCATCCTAGTGCATATGAAGTGATTGTAGCTATATATCTCTAATATGAATGACTAATGATGTTGACCACATTTTCATATGCTTATTGGCTATTTGTACATCTTTACAGAAGAAACATCTATCCAAATCCTTTGCCCATTTTTAATTGGCTTATCGTTTTCCTTATTGGGTTTAAGAGGTTTTTTTTAATACATTCTGGATGCAAGTCCTTCATTAGATATATGATTTACAGATATTTCAGTCTATGGGTTGTCTTCCTTTTCCTGATATTGTCCTTTGAAATAAAAAAGTTTAATTTGGTGAAATCCAATTTTTCTTCTTTTTTCTACATCACTTGTGCTTTGGTGTCATATCTCAGAAACTTTTGCCTAATCCAAGGTCACAAAAATTTACTGCTAAGTATTTTTTCTAAGAATTTTATAGTTTTAGCTCATAATTAGGTCTACGGCCCATTTTGAGTACATGTTTATAAATAATATGAGATAGACGTCCAACTTGATACTTATCTGTGTGAATATTCAGCTGTTACAGTACCATTTGTTAAAAAAAAAATCTGTTCTTTCCCATTGAATTATCTTGACACTCACTCATACTGAAAACCAATTGACCATAAATATAAGTTAATATCTGGACTTCCAATTATATTCCATTGATTTATGTTTCTATCCTTATGCCAGTACCACACTATCCTGATGACAGCAGATTACTGTCATTTGCAATAACACCCTGGGGATAGGGCTCTTTTGTTGTTTTTGAGCTAAGCTTTGAGACAAATCAAATAGCCCCAACCCTGAGAATAGAAGTTCTCCAGGTAGCTGCTTATTCAAACAAAATACTGACTGTACTCAATGAATAGGGCTTTTAATCAAGTTCCAGAAGTAGTAAGTTCTCGCTGTTGGCTGGGAGACTGCTGGCTTTTCAAAAGTACCACAACACTGGGCTGTAGGAGGGTGGGTTTATGAGGAGGATAGCCCCAAGTTAAAATGACATAGACCCTGTTTTCTTACAGAAATTTAGTAATTTCTCTTGGATAGACAATTTTCAGTTTTTTCTCTGATTTTAGTTCTCAGAGTTCTGAAACAGTTGACTTTAGTTGCCAGTGTTTTCTATGTTTTTGTAAGAGAACAGATTCATTGGAGGCCTAACTCTACCATTCCAGAACAGTTCTGTTTCTTAAATGTTGCTTTTTACCATCTCTGTACTCTTGTGATTGAATGGCATGTGGGGACATTAAACTAGTTTATCTTATCCTTTATCAAAAGCAGGTCTGGCCAACTCAGATATTAGAGTTTCTCTCTAATTATAATTTCTGCCATAATGTGAAAATGATACTCCTTTCCTACTAAGGAGGAAGGAGGTGGATATCACACAAGGGATATCTATGCCAGGAAAGAAGAAGTGATCAGTTGCCCCTTCTGTCCTAGTAGATTATGAAAAAAAAAAAAAAGGGAGTCAACTAAGTACTATGGAGAGATCTTTTATGTCTTCATTTGCGTCACTCAAGATGATCCCCAAGGAGAAAGGACCCAGTGGAAACATCCAGATGTGTATGCCTGTGGATCCTGGGGGAGGATGCTCAGAAAGATGATCCTGATCTTTTCTTATTCCCCAAGGCTGTGCATGGTACTCAACCATGTGACCAGACACTGACGTACTGGCTGGCTGGTACACAGACTGGCTGAGACCTATGGTCTGAATAAAGAGGTTGTCCTATGTAAAATATCATGCAAATGCCCTAGACTGTGGATTTCAGGCATGGCTACTTGCATGTCCTCCAAAAATGAAACCAGCTGCACCTGGTTGGTTCAGGGAGCATATCTGACTGGCTGCCCCATAGATGACCCCAGAGGAGACCAATAAGCTCCCCGAGAATGCTGTGTGAGTTCCAATCATTTGTCTCCCTTGTTGCTATGAAGTTGCTCTTAGAAAAATGCAAGGGCAGGGAAGTAGGGAAGAGGAAAGATGGAGGGAGGAAATGTGAAATTTAGAGTATTTACCTAAAAGAGCATATTCAAAATATACTATTCAAACTGGAAGAGCCTGTGGTGCAAGAAATAGGAAGTTGAAAGTCTCTGCCCTCTCCTCCCAAGGAGATGTGGAGGGATCATAAGGAAGATCAGACATATAACAGAAGATAAAGAAGCTAATTTTCTTTGTGTATCGAAGTGCAAAGTGAGTCAAACTGTGATCCAATTGCATTCTCTTATGTTTTTCCTAGTCAGATGGAAATAAGCTATTCTCCCTTCTAATTGAACAAGGGCCTAATCCTCTTTCCAGTTATTCTCTTGTGTTCTCCTCTTCTTCCTCTTTTCCTTTTTGGTACACCCAGAAAAAGTGCTAGGGCCACCACTTCACCTGACAGAAACAAATTTCCATGCTTGCCCTCAACACTGGGAATCTCTGTGTAAATTTGGCCTTATTACCAAATTTTATTAAGGGAGGCCCTCCAGGAGGACTCCAGTGCTTCTGTTTCCTCTTCCTTGATTATCCTCTAGCCCTTTCCCTTCTCCATCTCGCTGATCCTCCCTGTCACTAGTGAATCAGCTTGAATATCTGTATTTTATTCTGCAGTCTGAGTTAGAGGTCTTTTCTCAGCATCTAATCTAAAATTTGGCAAAGAGAAGGTACTCATTCTGATACTTAAGACATATAACTTTTGATTCTGTGTCTCAAATTTTTACTACTTTGTCTGTATTTTTTTTTCATTCAAAAACATATTGAGTACCTACCATAGGTCTGGTACTAATAAAACCCAATCCTTAAAGTTGAAGAGTTTATAATTCTGTAAGGCAGATAAACACACCTAATGGAAATACAATGTGTTGAGTACTTTAAGAAAAAGTGTTGTGGGAGCAGAATAGACAAAGCCCTAACTTTCATGAGGGATCAGGGCAGGCTTCATAGAGGAGGATACGCTTTATTTGAATCTCAAAGAATGAGTCAAATTCTACAAGAAAAATATGGGTGGTTGAGGGATCATTGGGCAGTATCTGAAAGGCAAGGAAAGATAATTCAAATTTACAGGTTTAACATTTATTATTCTAGGATAATATAAGATAATATAGGTTAACTAAACACTTTAACTGTATTTACTAGCTGGAACCTAGGAGATGTTTGAGTTGCAACCCCATGTCCTAGACCTGAGCTTTCAGCACCAACTCAATTTCTAGGTAATAAAACTGCAAACAATCATTATTTTTAGATTGTCAATAGCTTCATTTACCCATGCCATCATAGAGTGGGAAAGGACTTTTAGTGTCATCTCTTCCGATTTCCCTGATAATGTGGAACCCCTCCTGGAGCATCCATGTCACGCTGTTATCCTGTAGTCTGGCCCATGTTCTGGCCATGTTTCCTTCCAAATAAAATGCAAAAGAAGGACATCAACTGCTTGGTCCCAAGTGCCTTCTTCAATCGTAACCAGTAGCATTAAACCATGTGAAGATGATATCAGAAGCATATCTGTATTTCCTAACACCTGCTTTGGTTTAAGGAAGTAAATAATAGGAGAAAGAGAAATGGTGATTTTCAATGTGTGATGCTCTTAAATATTCGCGTGCACTACATGCACTACATCAGAACAATATCTTGCTTCTCTTCCTCTTTCTCTCTCTCTCTCTCCCCATCCCTCCCCTTCCCTCTGTGTGCATTTGTGTAGACTATACTCTGCTATTACTCTTTCTCTGGTTGAGTAAATTTCTGCCTCTTACATGCTTTGATATGACTGTCATTCACTCATTATTTATTCAATAAATATTCATTGAGCATTTCTATGAGATCTTAACTATAAAAGTAAAACATAAACCACAGCAATATAGAGTACAGACATAAAAAAATCTACTTGGACAGATAAAGATACCTACAGTGAAGGTAAAATAATATAAGTAATACAAGAAAGATATTATAAATAAAAGTTTATAAAAGACATAATATTTTATTTGGATGCCAAATGAATGCTAAAGAACATATGTTCTTTAAAGATGAGAGAGAGAGAGAGAGAGAGAGAGAGAGAGAGAAAGAGTGCACTGTCACAGAGGTGTCTAGAGAAGAATCACAGAGGTGAGGTGGAGTATGGGGACTGTAGCCTGAGCTGAGAACTGATTGACAGGTGCAGTGAGTGGTTTCCTACAGGAAAAGAAGGGAATGTAATTAGCAAAGAGCAGACAGAGGGCTTCTGGGAAGCCAACATGTTTTAGTTTTTTAATTAGGTGGTAATTACATGAGTGTGAGTATTCTTTTATGATATCTATTTAAGCTGTTCATTTGTTTTATTCAATTTTAGGTATGCGTGAAATTTCACAGCAAAATGGTTTCGAAAAGAGATTGATGGGTGGAATAGACTCTATTCATTTGAAATTCAGTGTTCTTTAAGCTTCCACTATGATATTAGGATGCCAACAATGACTAAGTCACAGTCATAACTCTCAGGAAGCTCCCGTTCTCCACACCACAAAGAGGGTGTGACTCAAGAGTCACTGTCCAGAACGTGACTTTGAGAAAACATTGATGGGAAAGAAGGAGGGAAAATGCCAGGGACGGGAGTATAGTCTACCTGGAAAGATGAGTGCAGCAAGGTAGACTGGGACAAGATCATGAACACGTCATACACAATGCTAAGGCACACAACTTTTTCTAATAAGTAACAGAGAGTCACTAAAGAGTTTTAAGTAGATGTATGTCATGAGATTTTCATTTTAGAAGATAACTCTGGTCATAGCATAAAATGTGGATTAAGGAAATGAGTTAAAACTTGGAGTACAACATAAAGTCTTATATTGTTTTAACTTTCTCATACACATGTTCGCTTTCCCCAGTGAGTTTTGAGCTTCTGAATAGTCACTGTCACAATCTCATATTTTCCAGAATAGTGTATGCAATCCTTAGCTTCTTTAATCTTCTTTGTTAGAGTAGAAAGAACAGCATGGAACTATTAGTTGAATTAATTAATAGACTGAAGAATTATCGTAATGTCTTGAGCCTTCTAAAGTCTGTTGCGTTGTGCCCAATTTTATCAACATTATTAATTCAGCTCCCAAATTTTGATTTTCCCTGATTGCATTTGCCCCAGCCCCACCTTCTTCAATCCCCTTCACCATGCCAGGGAAATTTAAAGAGCCATTTGTAGAAAATAAGCCCCTAATCTGCACATACCTCCATAAAAATATAATTTTAATTTTAAAGGGGGCCTTGAATTTTCTCGTAATCATCTGTGGGTGTTTGTTTGCAAGGTTGCACTCAAGAGTCACTGCCCAGAACCTGGCTTTGAGAAAATATTTATGGGAAAGAATAGGAGAAATGCCAAGGACCAGAAATCATGTTATTGGAGTCACCCTTCCTGAACTTGATAATGCTTGCATCATGTCTATAGGGAAATATGAGAGTGTAAGCTCTTTTTAGAATGTTCCATGTTCTGACAAGAACTGTTCCCTTTTCTCTTTTGTTAAGGGTATTTTTTCTATTTCTTTTAAGTTTAGGGTTTTGAGTGGAAAATGCCCTAGAGCAGTAAAGGAGGAAGGAAGCTCCAGAAAACCTCAGTGGTGAGAACAGGGGTTCCAGTTTTTACAGAAATCGTGTGTAGTTGTGTACAAGTTTGTACATGTGTTTTTGTGGTTGGAATGGAGAAAAGGCGGGGGGGCAGAGGACTTTAGCTTTCTCTGCTAATTTTAAATATATCCTGCATAGAGGAAAACTTTAGGAAAGACCTAAGATAACATGAAAGGTCAAGTGCAAGTTAAAGTCCAATTTGAAAGGCTATTCAAGACCCCCTTGCCTTAAACCAACAAGAAAATAAAGCTCAGTCAGTGGTCAGGTTTGAAAGTCGTCTATATCCACCTCAGACAGTGGACTTTACGATGGAAACTTCACCATGACTTTATTCAGAAAGAAGAGAAGCATATCTTATGAGAAAAAAAAAATTCTATCTAAGCAGGTCCACTCCTAACATTCCAGGTGTGAAAAAATAGATGGGACCCACATACCATGTTCTAAATGTTTCAAAGTTCTAAATCAAGTTATAAGAGGCTGTTAAATTAAATGTTTTGTCACCTTAATTGATCATAATCTTTTGGAAGACCAGGTTCAAATTCAGAATTTGTAGGCTGCTCAAAGTTCTCTGCTTACGAGTGACAGCAGGAAGGGCTCCCCAGACCCCCAGCCCATGACTTGCTCTACTCCTCTCTACCCATGGCTGTGTTTGGCAGAGTGATAAGCAATGAACACATGTGCTCTCTGCATCCCTGCAAACAGCAACCTGGGCCATCCCTTGGGCCTACAGGCAGGTATTCCTTCAAGAAGACAATCATGGGGAAGAGGCCCCAGCAAAGTGCTTGGGGCCATTTGGACAGGGAGTTCTGTATACCTGGAGAGAGGTCTCTAAGTGGGAGCCCAGGCTCTGGGTAGGCATGCACCCCCAGCCTCCTGTACTTCTGACCACATGAGTGTCTGTCTACCTGTCTATCTATGTATCTACCTACCTATTTTTTTTTTTTAGGAAAATTTAAGTCCGACCCAGATTTTTTTCTGAGACTGTACTTAGGCTCACCTAGTGTTTGGAATGCCCCATTGTACTCAATCCACAAATGGCAGCATATACTGGCTGCTGTTCTACAAGTTTAAAAAAGCACTTACCTTCATTTGATAGTGAATCAATAGGAAATTTCTGAGGCTTCTTTGAGAACTGGATTAGTGAATAGTGCATGATTCATGGGATTTTTTCCTACTCTAACCCTTTGCAAAGAATAAAGTGCTGTGTTAGTCAGGGTAGACTAGGCTGTGCTTCAGTAACAAACAAAATCTCAATAACTTCACATCAGAAAAACTTATGTGTCACTCATACAAATTCCACTGCAGGTGTGGGCAACTCTTCAGGACCACTGTCCTCCATTTCTGGGATTCAACAGTCTAGGTTACTGTCTTCTCACTCTGCCGTCTCAGCAAGAAGCCTGTGTATTTGCTGTGGCAAAGGAAGAGGAGGAAAAAGAGTCACACACACGCTGGCAATTAAATACTGCAGCCCAGAAAGTGACTCTTGTCACTTCCATGGTTGCCACAGATTACCGCAAGTTTGGTAGCTTGAAATAACAGGAATTTATTCTTTCACACGTCTAGAGATTAGAAATCTGAAATCAAGGTGTCGGCAGGGTCACACTCCCTCTGGAGCCTGCAGGAAAGAATTTTCCTTTGCCTCTTCTTAGCTTCTGGTGGCTCCTGGCAATCCTTGGCATTCCTTGGCTTAAACACGCATCACTCCAATCTCTGCCTCCATCTTTACATCGCTCTCTTCTCTGTGTCTCCGTGTGCCCTTCTCTCTTCTCATAAGGACACCAGTCATTGCACTTGGGGTTTACCTAAATCTTAAGACCTAATCTTAATGAATTACATCTGCGAGACCCCATAGCCACATAATATCACAGTCTGAGGTTCTGGAGAACATGAACTTTAGGGGGATCCTATTCAACTCACTACACACACCCAGTGGCCACAACTAATCATGTATCCCTGCCTAATGCAAGAGGACTGAGTAATACAGAGACGCACGTGAAAGATTTGCTGTTATAAATTGAATGTTTGCATGCCCCCACCCAAACACATATGTTGAAGCCCTAGCCCCCAACGTGGTGATATTTGGAGGTGAGGCTTTTGGGGGGTGATTTGGGTTACATGTGGTCGTGAGAGTAGAGTCTCCATGATGGGATTAGCACCTTTATAAGAAGAGAGAGAAATATGTTTCACTTATGTGAAGACACAGTGAGAAGACAGCCATCTGCAAGCCAGGAAGAGAGTCCTCACCAGGAATTGAATCTGCCAGCACCTTGAACTTGGACTTCTCAACCTTCAGAACTGTGAGAAATAATTTTCTATTGTTTAATCTACCCTACTCTATGGTATTTTCTTATAGCAGTCGAACCCGACTAAGACAGTGAGCAATACTATTTTTGCCACAGATGCAGATTTCAATTTTCACCTAAGAAAGAGAAAAAAATATCTTAATCTTTACCTCCTTTTCTTTATAGTGAAGAAATTTCATAGAATCATATACTTTCAGAGCTGGAGGTAATCTTAGAGGTTTCCCAGGCTTCAAAATGGGCATGGACTTCTCCGTTGTCCCTAGGCATACAGCCCTGGGATGAATGTCTTCTCATCAGAGAAGCCACCAATTCCACTCCAGGCCACCATTCATTCCAGTTTTAACAGCCCTGGGAAGTGTGCCTAATGGCAAGTAAAATCTATGTTCCTATGGTTTCCATATATTAATTCTGCATTCTAGAGTCAGACAAGGCCCTCTCTCTGCCCCGTGACATCCATACCCTTATTCACAGCGAGCTGTCATTTCTTTTCCCAAAAGTTGTCTCTTCTCAGGGTAAGCATTCCTAGTTCCTCAACCATGTCTCTTGTGATCAAGAGTCATATCCCTTTGCTATTACAGTCATCTTCTGGGTGAACTCCAGCTTGTCAATGTCACTTCTGGAGTTTTCTCAGAAGGGAAAACAGTGCCAGAGACAGTTTGGGCGGCACTGAGCAGACTGCTTTGCTTCCTTTATCAGGACATCGTACTGAGCATGACCATGGTTGATTTCAACTCATAGTTACCAATATTGTTTGCATGTGTACCTACTAAGCCATAATGTCTCCATCCAATGAATCTGCTTTTGTTTTGTTTTGGTTTGCTTTGGGTCCTAAATCTATAAATCTGAGTTTATTACTATTCATTCAACTTGCTCTGTTGTCCATAACTTTAGCGTTTAGAGACTTTTTAGATCCTGTTTTTCTCATCCAATGTATCCCACATAGGTCCCAATTTTGGGTCAGATTCAGATTTGATCAACTTCCACTCCTGTCCTCTTCCAAGTCCTTGGTGCTTGTAATTCAACTGGAACCTAAGTCAAAGTTTCTGCTACTTGTATATTAAACTTTTATTTTCTGGGATATAAATCCTTTCAAACTCTTAATAACAGAACACTTTTTCCAAATAAATCATATGTGAAACCATGATATGTAAAACAGATAAAAGGGAAATTAGGGTGGGTGACTCCAGAGTCCCCCCACTCAGCTTCGTCCTCCCTCTGAGAACTACTTCTAAAGCATCTCTTTGAAACCCTACAGCTCCTCTGGAATACAGTGTAAAGTTTCCTCCTATTAAGCTAGGTATTCTATAGACTGATGCACAAAAGCATTTAGTGAATAAGCTCGGTGCAGAGGCTATGGAAGTGAGCACTGTGTAGCTGGCCCTCCTATCAGAAGTAGTCTAGCATAATAGTAAAGAGCAAGGCCTCTGGAACCTAAGTATGGATTCTAGCTCCACTACCAGTAAGCTGTGCAATCTTTTGCAAGCCACATAACTTCTCTGTGCCGCTGTTTCATAAAAGGAGGCACAGGGGAGAAGAAATATCCTTTCTTCCCATCTTAGGTTCATGGCTGAGGCCACTATGACAAAAGACAGATGAACAAGAGAAAAGCACGCAAATTCATGTAATATAAGTTTTATGTGACACAGGAGTCTTCAGACATGAAGAGTCCTGTGTCAAACTTATGCTAAGTTTGATGGAGAAGTGGTTAGCTGTGGAGAAGTATGGTTGGACAAAGGGGCAGGGTATGATGGTAGTAGATGGGGGAAACTTAGCAAGCTCTGTTTGTTCAGATTCTTCTCTGTGTCCCTGTGTCTTCTTCATTCCTTTACTCCAGCTACAGAGAGGGCAGCTCTGCAATGAATGTTTTATGACCTGCTTCAGAGGAAAAGGATGAGGTGAAGCTGAGGGTGAACGTCTTGCTTCTGCTGTTTTCTCAAATGCCAGGGTGCCATATTTTGGGGTAGCATGTCCTGAACCCCATCAGAGAACAATAATAGTGCCAACTTAATGACACTAATACTAGTACCAACTTTGTAGAGTTGCTAAAAGAACTAAATGAGTAATATATGTAAAATATTTAGATCAGAGCTGGCCCACTGTAAGAGCTACGTGAGTATTGGCTATTATTTATCAGAGTTTTGTTCATAATGATATTCTCAAAGCTTGTTAAAATATATGGGGTTGTTTGTCCCTACTCTAAACACCTCCACATTAGTCTAGACTCTACCATGTGATGTGCTCGATGGACCTTTAGCTAAGAAAAAAATCAGGGACTCTGGATAACTGAATGAATGGATACTTTTTGTAATCGAACTAGGAGGTAAAATTTGTTGAAATGGTAGAGCAGCTTGCCCTGTAGCGATATATCAAAAAAAATATTGAGCTAATATTGCTAGCCTTCCCTTGGCCTTCCTACAAAGAAGGGAATAAGCAATGAGCCTCTTCCTCAGAGGCTGACATTTCTTCATCCACCCAACATACACATGTATCAGAGCCCACTAGACACACACACACACACACACACACACTCACTTTTTAGTCAAGCAATAACCCCCAATACAAATAACAGATTCCCCATATGTTTTCTCAATTTTTCTCAATCTTTTTTCTCAATTTTTCCCAGCAGTTTCCCTCAAGATAATTACATAGGAATATTCATGAAATATATGTCCTTTTAGGCTACGTGCCTGACAAAACGTTTTCTTTCAGGAGCATTTAGATCAGATATTTCCACTGAGTAATCTAAACACTGCTTAGCAAATGCCCCAATTCTACTTAATATTGCCCAACAATGTTACCTGGCAAACAGGGCCCTCGTAGAGGCTGCACCCAACACCCCCTCAGGCCAATGTCCTATATAAAGACGTAAAATGCAAATTATCACTGAGAATGGTATTTGCCTGGGCCACTCCTAGAAAGAGAAGGGTCAGAGGAACCTGAGTGCCCAAAACAAACCGTACTTTATAACTTAAACTAGAATGAGCAGATTCTCTCCAATTCAGTCTCAGATTTCATACCTGACCAGCAGAGTAAAACCAGAAGAAATGTAAAAGCAGTTGTTTTCATGTAGGGTGAGCCAGGCTCATGAAAAAATAAAAGAAAACAAAACAAAACAAAAATTGAAAGAACTGGGTACAGGAGCCCAGAATATATACTGAATTGTGCACCCAGACCTGTCACTCAGCAACAGGGCCACCCCAAAATTGTGGAGTTGGAGTAAGAGTACAAGGAAAGGCCCTCATACCATATATCTAGGTATGTAAATGTTAAAGTCAGGTATCAAACTGTTGAATAAAAATATCTTCCCCTCTTACTTTGACAAATATGCCTTTATAATAATCTAGAAGGCCAGGTACAAATTTAGAATTCTTGGCCTGCTCAGACTTGATGTGGAAAATGATAGTGCCAAGAGCCTGCCTCTGTCCTCCTCCTCCAGCTGCTCTTCCAACCTTTAGCTCCTTCCTACACACTGAGGACTGTCACATGCACACGTGCAGACACCTTAACCTACACATCCAAGCTCTGTCCACAGCCCTTCCTCCCCACCCGCCCTCTCATCTCTCATGCAGACCACTGCTCCTTGGCCCCTTTGATGTGTAGGACACATAAACCAGTGAGGTAGTCTATCCTGTCTGTCCTCTGGAGGGTGAACCCAGGGAAGAGGTCCAAGCAGGCCCTGGAAGCAGGTGAGTCTGGGAGTCCACAGGCTCCAGATAGGCAAATCCACCCGGCCCTCCTGACTTCTTACCAAGGAAGGATGTAACCATGGAAGGGATGGCACGGGGCCTAGGGATGGCCGCATTGGTCCTGGGGCCATGGGTGAAACTGCCAGCATTACCTACACATGCACCTTGTCCCTAGAACAACCTGCTCTTGGCAAACTTCATCAGGCTTCTGGAACCTATTGTTTACCCCAAGGAGAAGAATCTAATGAGCTGTTGCTTCGAGGGCCACTGTGACTCAGTCTTCATGGCCTCCTAACTCTTGAAGAGTAAGCCCAGTGGGGACAGGAAACTGGCAGCTGAAATGTGTGGCCAGTTTGGACCAGCTGCTCAGGCAGTAGCTACCAGCCCCTGGGAAGCCACATCCTCGATCACAGGATTAGATCTGAGGCTAGATATAGATCACAGGATTAGATCTGAGGCTTTATGCTCTAGCAAGAAGTTACAGCTGCGGCATTTAATAATGAGTGCTGAAGATAAAAGTACATTTTTCCAGTTGCCATTCACAGAAAAACAAACTTTGATCAGCCATGCTAGATAAAAGATTGAATTATATGCTATCTTTGCATTTTCTCTATAGAGAGTATGACAATGCATTGCCATAGCAAGAGCCGACCAAAGAAAATGCAGCCATAAACGTGCAGATAATTACAGTAGAGGAAGGTCAGACAGACACTGTTTCAATCGTACTTTTAAAAGATATTCAAGAAGAAAAAAATACAAACAATATGAACACTTTGGTGGCAACCCACTCTCACTAGTTTCCATATAATTATTAATGGTTTTTGAGCATTTACTGTGCTCCAGATACCATTCTACTTGCTTTATATAGATTATCTCATATAATCCCCTTTAACCCATTTCAGAGATAGGGCATGAAGAGGTTAAAGAATGTTCCAGAAGGCACATAGCTAGTACTTGGTGGAGCCAGGACTGGAACCCAGGTGTCTGGTTCTCCAGAATGCACGCTCTTAACCACTGGGCCTCTCTATCTTCTTGTATCCTCACTGGGCACAGAAGGAGAAAGCTGCACCCTAGTGCCAGCTACGAGTCCTCTAACTGGGGTCCCTGACTCCCAGGCCACAGCCAGATACGGGTCCACGGCCTGTTAGGAAGCGGGCCACACCGCAGGAGGTGAGTGGCTGGCCAGTGAGTGAGGCTTCGTCTCTGTATTTACAGCCGCTCCCCATCACTGTCTGAGCTCTGCCCCCGTTTCCATGGAAAAATTGTCTTACATGAAACCAGTCGCTGGTGCCAAAAGGGTTGGGGACCGCTGCTGTGGCTGACGTACTTAATCTCTCTGGTCCTTGTATGTAAAACAGGAACAATAATAATGCCTCTCTCACAGGACTAGAGGAAATAATCCAGGAAATGGCTTATTGGCACAGTGGTAGCATAATGCCAAGTATTAAATAAGTGTATCGAACACTTCCTTTCTCCTTCCCTTTCTCCTTCTTTCTTTGGCTACATGGGCTACTTTCTTTTGGATGCTTGAACACGCAATTCACAGTAATAATATCGGTTTTCCTTCTGGCATATTTATTAACCGAATGTTTCCATCTACCTGTCTTTAGTCTTCCATTTCTACTGCGATCACCAGGTTGCTCATTTTGTTTGTTTTTGTGAACCGCCGCAAATCTTTCCTTTCAGGAGAAGGCAGGGTGCAACTTACAAATTTTGCAAATGAAAGTACAAGCCTTCGCGGGCCATCATAACTCTGCAGCCACCACCGGAAATGGTCTTGGCAAAGCACTTATCTTTTCCCCAAAGTTAGCGGTTGTGTTTCGACGCTGAGCGACGGAGTAGCCGCCTGAGGACGTCTGTTCTTCAGTTCCTGCACACGCAGCTTGAGGGCTGGCGTTTATTTCCTCTGGGCTGCCTTTTACTTTCTGTAACTACGAATGAGCCTCTGGATTTTACAGGTGGATAAGAAATACACTCTGTGAAGGAAAGACCCCCGCCCCCCGGCACAGACCTGGAGGATCAATTTCCTTTCTTGAGAAGAACAAGCCATTGTATTCTTTGCTCTTCTACAGAGAGAGAAAACAATCTACTCCTTAAAATCAGACAAGCGGCGTGAACAGGAACCCAGATTTCACCCCCTGCAGCTGTGTCTCCATTCACTGGGCAGACTGGAGAAAGCAAAGTCTGAGCTGCTTGCTCCTCCCACTGGGCACGGCTGCCAGTTTTTGTCCTTCCCGAAAGAAAATCCCCTCTGCCTGTCCCGCCCACCAGAGACTCCTCCCGGGCTGGCCTGAGCTACTTGCATCACAGCTGCCGCGGCCCAGCCCTGGTTGCATCACGGCAAAGCGGAAGCCCTGGGGGATCTTACCTCTGCCGGTTTCTCTGGGTTGTTACTACTTTTAAAAGTGAAACCAACCATCTGCTTCCTTGGCTGAGCACATTCCCGGGAGCTGCAGCTACTTGCTGGATTAGCCAAGGAGAAGGGAGCCTTGGGAATTCAGAGTCCGGTTCCACCCTCAGACCTTTTTTAACCTACCCTTAAACTTCCCCACCCACCTGGTTCTTGCTGAGGTCTCATCTCCCTGAGACCCAAATAAAAAGATCAGGGCTGGTTCCTGCCTTTAGAGAGACTGAGGCGCCTGGAGCAGACTGGGCTCTAGTGCGCAGGTGACCCTGGCACCTTCGGACATGGAGCCTGACACGTCCTGGCATATCTCAGCCGGGAAAACATGGCCACAACACGGAGAGGACACAGTCATTCTGATGACTGAGCATCTGAGACTATGAGCAATGTTTAAAGACTGGCCGGGCTCGTGGCCTCTCTCGCTACCTCCCGCTTCCCGGAGACTCAAGAGCACTCTAAAAACTTCTACTGCTGCTGGGTGCCCAGGACCCCCAATCCCTCTGTGCTTTTCCCCCTCCCCGGGCATCCATCCTTGAAGTGAGTCTGATTTCTCTTATTCTGCTAATGCTGCACCCCCTGCCCTGCTCCTTGGAGGAAGGATTGGTGCCTTACATACTGTGAATTAAATAGAATTGAAATTCCTCCACAGTGCTATTATCTCATTTTCCTGGGCCCCCATAATTCCTGCCCTTTCTTCTACAAAATGAGATCTCAACCTGGACGCCCCTGCTCGGGAAGAACACAAACATGTTTGGCTCCAGGCTGCACTGCCAGCCCCGACCGCCATGACAGCCAGGCTCATCTCCTCACTCTGTCCCCGCAACGCAGAGCATGTCATTCTCACTCTATGGGACCTCAGCCCCTCCCCATTTCTCTCCATCTGAGTTAGCTCAGATTCAGCTTATCCTTCCAGGCCCATATTACTGCCCATACCCTATAGCAAATGACACTGTCCCTGCCTACTTCTGAGAGCCAATGATGTTTTTCTTCCTGCTGATGAAAAGTCTATACCAGAAGATTCACTGTAAAACAAAACCATATACCAAACCACCTGCAGATGACGAGCTGCATGAGACAGAGCCAGTCTTGCTTTCTGACTTATACAATGAGAGAGTTTAAATGAAACAGCTTGATAAATCAGGCATCCCTATGGACCACCTAAACTAAATCTTCAATCCGTCCTGCCCTCCTGCTCTGAAATTCTCCAGAGCTTTTATTGCACTGTTTTGCATGCCTTGTTTCTCCAATGAGATTTACACTTTTGAAAGAGGTTCCTGGTTTTTACCTTAATTTCTACCATAAGGCATAGCACAGATCAGAGCACTTAATAAATGCCTTCAAGAAATATCCATCGAGCTTGTCCAGGTTGGTTTTCCTGTAGACCGTGGTCTTCAAACATTTCACTTCAATGCCCTTTAAAAGAACTGGGGAAAACTCGTAAAAGAAATCACTGCTGACCATGGCAATGTTGGCACCACCACCTGCTGAGAGCCTCTAGATTAGATGCGCAGCCAGAGGAACTTCGTGAAGGCCAGTTTACCGACAGCAAGGAGAAAGAGGTCATGACAAAGAGGATGGTGTCCCAGAGGAAGTGACAAAAAACCTCACATGAAAAGAACAGTCCAAGGTGTTTCACAACATTGAAATCACAAAGGATAAGATGTTGGAAACAGATCCAAACTCAAAGAGAAGTGTAAAAATTCACCAAGACAAAGAAAAGATATTCACTCTGTTTTCTAAGTTATATAATTGGAGAGGGCAAGTACTGTTCAAACTACACTTAATAAATTTTCTACTTCCCAATGTTTTAAATTCTCAGTGGTTCTAGTGTTTTAAAATATTAGTTTTATTATGTTTTTATTGCCCTATACATTTATAACTGATAGAGAATTTTTAATGTTTTGACAAAAACGTTTAAGAATCATGGACCAATTGTGATTGTTCCCGTTGATTATTAAGATCGCGTGGTTTCAGCTTGCACGGTCATTTTTATGATGCCACACAACTGAGCGAAGTGAAAGCTACCTGTATTGCTTTGCCTATTTATAGGTTGACATTTAAAATTTTCATCACGAATTTAAAAAGTTGCTAAGTATGTAATTTCCAGCATAGTTCTCCTTGAAGTTGATGTGAATGAAACATTGGTTCCTAAATAAAGGAGGGTTTGTAGATAGGTACTAGTATTTCAAATCTGTCCGCCCTCACACAAACACATGCCCACCATAACCACCCCACCCCTCTCTTTTTGGAGTTTCTTCTGCTGTAAAGTGGAAAAACGATTTTTTTCCCCTCTAACCAAAGGTTGGAAAGGCCAGTGCAGCATGTTCTCAGGGAAGGTTTTATGGAAATTGAGGATCTGGAACTTGATTTTCCTAAAACCACCCGTGGCCACATACTCCTTAATTTTGGTGTACCTGCAGGGTAAGGGCACCCCAGTTTGAAGACCCCGGCCATTAACATCCTAAGACACTGATCCAGAGCCCCAGATCTGTCCTCTTCCTTTACCCACTTGTCTCTCTGGCTTTGGTTTTGCTGAACTGGTGGCACCGTGCTCAGCTGCAGTTCACGGAGCTGTCGCGGGCTCTCTGGTTCTGTTTGCTGGGTTTGTACAGACTTCTCAGTCACTGCCTGGAGGGGGTAAGAGCTGAGCTAGGTTCTTGTGAATGAAAGGAAAGAATCATCACAAGGCACACCCCGTTGCATCTTTTCCCAAGCAGCTTCCCAAGTATTGACTTGTGCTAACAATGGAAGGGAAATTTCTTAGGTGTAATTTTCCAGACTTCAATCTCAAATAGCACAAGCTTGATCAGTCTTGAACCCTGATAATAAGTGTATTCTAACTTAAATTCCTTAGATTCTTTCTTGCATTCCAAACATTACTAACCTGGATTTGGATTTGCATATAAAGAGCAGTTTGCAGGAGGAAAAATAAATATTTAGCAACCTATATTTTTTTCCATTGAGTGCTCCAAACATATTACCTTTTCAAATTCAAATTATCAGATATTTTCATAAAATCCAGGATTCTGTCTTATTGCTGAAAATAATTAGCCTCAATAAATAGAAAAAAAAATTTTTAAATGTTTAAAAAGACTTTCTTCAGGTTCTTTAAAGGCTGGAGATAAATGAACATCTTGAGTCCCTCACAGTCCCATGCTAGCCCCAGCAGTCCGCCCCGCAGGGAGTGCTCTGCACAGCACTCTCACCAGAGGCCAGAAACTCACTTCCTTATTTCTGCATACTGTCTCGCACACATCCTTTAAGAATAAGGAATTGGCCGGATCAACGAGGTAATGAAACCCAATTGGAACTCGATGCTGGACTCGATGCTACCAGGACTCTCTTTCAGCCTCTTTTTCATTTCTCTGTGTGTGGGCCTCACCCTTTTTCATTGCTGAGTGGGTTTCTACATATTTGGGTAAACCATGGTTGCCAATAACTCTTGAATTTGACCTCTTACAACCTCTAACACAGAGAAGGACTGACTGATCTCTCTCTCTCTCTCTCTCTCTCTCTCTCTCCTCAAGCCCAAAAATCCTTGGACAGAGAATTCATTAATTCAGTGTGGGAGGCCCAGGCTATGACCAGAGATTTGGAACAATGCAGTATGTTCATGGAAAATCAAAATATTTTGAATGATGGAGGGGGCAGTAGCCAGCGGTCAAGACCATCAGTAGTCTTATATAACACATTTGGGTTACTTTGAAGGCAGTGAAGGAGTTATGGAAGGATTTTAAGTGGATGTTGGGGACCAGAAACTGACACCCTAAAATATGGTGCTTTGTACATGCTAAACTGAAAACGAAGCCTCCAGGTCTCTCTGACCTCCTCCCTCTCCCACCCACCGTCTCTCCCAAAGCACAGGATGAAGTTGTTCTCTGAAGTTCCTTAGCTACCTAAAGTCTGGACCTACAAAAAGAGAAAACAATTACATCTGGTCCTTTCCCTAAGTTTTCATTTACTGAACCCATATTACAAGAAGGAACACTAACCTCTGTCAACAAACCTGGACAGACTTTTGTCACAAACCATTGTCTGTGGGTTCAACAGACTTTGTCCCAGACCATTGTATGTTCTTCATTGAGTTCTCCTTGGGAATCATTTATTGTCCCCCCGACAGAATTCCTCTTCTCCTCCCTCCCATAACTTGCTTTCCCAGGATCCAAGTCCACATTCTTTCTGTAACCTCGAGATGGCATTTAAGCTTCTGAACCCCACTCGGCGGTTGGGTCTTCATTCAGAAGGCTCCCATGCCACACAGAACTATGTTCAAACAAATTTGTATGCATTTTCTCCTATTAATCTGCCTTCTGTGAGTTGACTTTTCAGTGACCCTTCTGAGGGTGAAGGGGACCCTCCGCAGGTAATGGCAGGATGCAAATAACAACTACAGGATTTCCCTTCAGCACGTCTGTGCCTACAGCAGATTCAAGCACAGAGCAGCGATGACTTGGGCCCCAGGTTTAGTCTTTGGCCAGATCAACAGCCAGGATACCATGTGCTTTTAACTGAATGGGCAGAATCTAGTGAAACACACTTATTCCTGACCCAAGATAAAACGAGAGAATATTGGTGGATTCTGTTGCCACGGCCTCTTTACCACACTTTCTCCACCCCTTGCTATCTGCGAGAGAACGCATGTGGAAGGGTTCAGGCAATGGCATTAGCCTTCATTTCTTTCCCTTGAGTGAGAGAAAAGACATATTTTTAATTCCATGTTTGAGAGCTGCTGCAGGAGTATCTCTACATGAGCGATCTCCATTGGAAACTGTTTTGTACCTCTTTCCTAATTTGGCCTCTTGGGGAATAAAATCTTGTTTGATATTGTTTAATTCCGACAGATCAGTTTGCTTGTTGCTTCCTTCTCCGACATATTATCACTTACAATGTTTGATTAATGTCTCGTGCCTGGCAACCCTGGCAAGAGGCCTCTGCATCACCCATGCTGCTGATCGGGTTAGAAACTGCGATACATAAGCCCTCTTTTCTCCCTTGTCATTAAGAACTGACATTCCATTATCTACTTGCTACTTTCCTACTTAAGGAGCAATAAGCTTTGACATGTGTTGTGGATGAATTTGTCCAGTGGTATTCCTGCCGGACCTGCTAGTTAGCTACACGCCAGCAAGCATGATCAGCCTGAGACCTCTATGAAAACTGTAAAGACGGCGTGTAAACTCCATGGTTCCCAGGCTTCTAGCTTTTGTTCTTTAGTAAACTCCCATTGCTGAAGAGGGGACAAAAACTAAGCAGGCAATAAAACCTGTGATAAACTTTACCTCAGGACATTTTTATTACTTATTTTACTCTGTAGAGTCCAATTGAAAGGTTGAAAGTAACCTAATATTTTCGGTAAATTATCCCCAAAAAAGCAGCCCTTTTTCTAGTGAGTCAGTGGAAGAAAAGTAAGGATGGCTCTCCAGAGGCTAATAAAGAAGAGAAAGTGGGGCCGGGCGTGGTGGCTCACGCCTGTAATCCCAGTTCTCTGGGAGGCCGAGGCGGGCGGATTGTTTGAGCTCAGGAGTTCGAAATCAGCCTGAGCAAGAGCGAGACCCCGTCTCTACTAAAAACAGAAAGAAATTATGTGGACAGCTAAAAATATATAGAAAAAATTAGCCGGGCATGGCGGCGCACGCCTGTAGTCCCAGCTGCTCGGGAGGCTGAGGCAGTAGGATTGCTTGAGCCCACGAGTTTGAGGTTGCTGTGAGCTAGGCTGACACCACGGCACTCTAGCCCGGCCAACACAGTGAGACTCTGTCTCAAAAAAAAAAAAGAAGAGAAAGTGGGCACTCAGGGAGGACAAGCAACATTTGAGTGGATAGTGGCTGAGATTTTACAGAATTTATAAGAGACATCAACTCTCAGATTCGGGAAGCCCCAAACAAGGTAAATAAAAGAAAACCTACACCTAGACATATTGTGCTGAATATGGTCATAAGTACTCGGCATCTATTTCCAACCCCCTTCTAGGTTTTGTTTTTTGTTTTGTTGTTAATCTCGAATGCTACAGACCCCATTTCCCAGATCTTTCTCAGTCCAGATCCTGGTCGTGACTTAGGCTCTGCCCGTGCTCTCTTATGGGACCTGGAGGGCAGAAGTGGGGCGAGGCCATCTTCCTGCTGCAGTTGTGTCTGGCCAGACATGAATGTTTCAAACAACGGCGACAGCTAGACTCCATGACCGGCGCCTGACAGGCACGGGCGCTGTTGGACTACAGGCACGCGAGGCAGGTTTTGGCGACTGGATTCAGCATTCTTCTGTTTAGTCAACTGCCTTGCAGAGCTTCCTGGCTTTTAAACCACCACAACAATGGTCAGTTCTCCACCTAGCAGTAATGACAGCCTCTGACACCCATCCTTCATTAAATCTCACCTGTTCCCTGTGTTGTCTCATTCTTCTCACTCATAACCATAGCCGTGAGGATGATATTGTGGGCCTCCCATGATCCAGACCATCAAAGCTACCAAAAAGGAACAGGGAAAATACATAGAGAAAATGATCACTCCCAAATACACTGGATTCACTCTGAGGGGCGGCTGCTCGCTCCAGATCTGTCTCTGTCTCAGGCGGACCTCCTTATTGTGGGCGCCTGGCTGAGAAGGGTTCATGCTCAGCAAAAAGTCCTGAAGTTCTACAGTGCTGAGCCCAGGATAATGAGACTTCTGCTGCCATGTTCTCTGATAAATCTCCTCTATCTTTGTTCTGGGAACCCTTGTTAACAATCAGTCTTCTCTACATTGTTTTTTCTCCTTTTCATTTTAATTTTTTTCTTTAAAATACTAATATATTTGATAGCAAGTATCATCCCTGTTTTACGAATGAGGAAATGAAGGCTTAGTTTTTCTAATGCTTTATATGTTGTAGACTGCCTGTGATGTCTAAAGTCTCTCACTTTGACTATATCGTTGTTTATTCTTAATTTCTGATCATTTCCCTCTTACATGTTTTGTTTATATGTTAATCTGTGTCTAAAAGTTCTGTATATTTGTCTTCAATGCTAATTATGCTTTTTACCAATATAAAATCACCGTCTTTATTCTATTTGTTGAGCTTTGCTTTAAAAATCTGACATTGAAATGACAACTCTAGGTGGAGGGAATGAAAAGGTGAGAAGGGAATTTGCATGTGTCGTCCTCGGTAATTTTACAGGTGGTACCACCTATTTTAAGGTCCCTTACAGATGCTCTGGACTTGGAGCCAGTAGGTTATGAGCTCTATTATTGACTCACTCAGTAATATTATTTTTTAAATTACTAATCCTGGTCTCCACCTATCTCGTAGGCATGTTGTATGGGGAAAATGAAATGAAAAATATGCCTTTTGATTATGTTAAAGACTTGTGTGAATCTAACACAACATTATTTCTTCAAAGACTTTCCCACTATCCTCACCACTGGCCTCTCCCTCCACACTCGCTCTCCCACAGCAGTTTATGGTGAAGCCTCCAGGCTCACTAAGATTGATGTAACTGTTAAGTTTCCTGCTTCCTGACCCCAGAATCATGAGACTCTAATCCAAGGAAAATAATGGTATTCATTAAGGAATTCCTGGTGCTTGGCTTTTGTTTTCCCCAAAAGAATCTTAAAGAAGCAAAAGTCTTGTCAACATTCACTGATGTTCACAGCTGAACAACTTATGTACTTACCAGAAGCCAGGGTATGCAGCTGTCTGAAGCCATGAGCCTCCCAGATGTCGTTTGTGGCATATCCTTAAGACAAGACATCACAGTCTAAAACTGCTACACAACAGATGGAAGGGAAACTCCCTCCTCAATGAGCCAAATTCCTAGCATAATCTCTTTCAATTTTAAAATTTCCCATATTTTCCTGTCACTCATACATTCATGCATTTTCCATGAGTTAATGTGGTTTACTTTCTTTTAAAAATGTCATTACTAATTCTCTAAGAATCTACTTCTGTGACCAAATCATTCCGGCAGAGAGATTTACATCACTGTCTCTCCCTGACACACGCGATTCTACAATTCCTTGTTTGCAATTGCAGATCTGCTGCGCAAGGAGCAAGCATGTTTGACTGTTTCCGCGTCCCCAGTGACTAACTCACTACCAGCTGCATATGGATTTGCTGAATTCAGTTTATTGAATTTTCAGAGCTATTTATTTTTAACAAAACATACACCTGTCCTTTATTTCTATATCAAGATGTTAGAAAGGGATGCCTGCCTCCTCATCTCACACATAGGAGGGCTGTTGTCTCTCACAGACTACTGAGAGAGTTTAATATAAGACTACTATAGTTGAAAGACATAGGGGTTTGAGGTCCAGTGAGAATCTTGATTCAAAATATGGGCTAACTGCTCTGGTGGCAGGAACAGGGCAAGTGCTACTATATTGAGATGGGACAACACTACTAGAGTTTGCCAGGGCAAGGGATGGTGACAGGAACCACGTGTGGGAAAGAGTCAGAGTGGGGTCACCTTGGATGCCTATCCTGTATGGCCACCTAAAGAGGTAGCAGAACCCGAGCAGCAAATACCTAGAGAAAAATGCTGGGTTACCAGGAACTACAGGCAGCACAGTGACCTCTGGATTAGAGAAATAGCTGCAGAGGACAAGGAAACTGAAGTCTGAGAAGCCTTAAGCTTCCAAAAAGCCAGAAAAGTGCTTCATGAAAGATTCTGCTTGAAACACCTATCACGTTTACAGTGACTTTGCTTAGTCATCCAATTAATGCTTTTTCTATCTTTTTTGTACTCCTGGCCAAGAAGTTCTGGGGTAAGGAAGAGAAGATCAGGAGATAGAGCAGCAGCCAGCCATGTCCCAGAGGCTTCCAGGCTGAAAGAGGCTGATCCAGGGTAGAAGAAGATATGTCACTGAAGTCACATACTGAGATCTGTTTGATAATAATTCTCATTACTAACTTCAGACTGTGCTCATTACTTAAAATGGCCATATCTCCTGAACAGAAAAGTCTTATGATCCACTGGAGTTTTCATCTGGGAATAGGGAAAGATCATCTCCACTGAATAAACACTAAGGGGATGGAGAGAGACAATGAACTTGCGCTCTGCTTACACCATGAGTTATATCTGACCGCTCTACTGCTTAGACTTCACATGATCCACTCAGTAACCGGTGAGGGATGAAGGGCAGGTATAAAGCCAAGACACACGAAGGTTATGTAGAGCCCATACTGTGTCAGCTAGGTCTCTTCCTTGCAAAAAGAGAAGCTACTCTGGCTAGTTTAAGCAGAAAAGCAATTGATTGTGGGATATTAGGTAGCTCAGGGGGCTGGAGAAATAAGCTTATGGCTGAGTTTCCAGAAACCACTCCCAGAAACTCCCAGTGCTTCCACCACTGACCCAGAACCAAGCCACTGCCACCTGCACCCAGCCTGTTTCCTCACTTGACTCTCTCCCAGGTTGTATGTCCAGTTGGTGGAATCCAGATGACATATCAGCACCATTCTGCCAAAAAGAACACAGCAGTCATAACAGGGGAACAATTAAAATAGAGAGTCTATTCAAAAGATACTGGACAGCCACAAATGACAGATGTCCTTGACTCAAGTGTGTAAGTAGGTAGTGTGCCCTTCACGCTGGTTTCTTTTCCTGTTCGTGGCACTATGGGCTGTTTCTTGCTTTTTTTCTAAAGCTTGATGAGGGAAGTCTGGGTTTTTGTACCTCTTCTCAGCTGTGTGCCTGTTAACAGAATTCACGAAGCCTGAAAGTTGCAAGTCTGACTGCCTAACATTTACACGTTTTCTTCTACTCAATCAGAAATCTTAAAGGTCAACTAGGGCTCACCACAACACCACAGCCTTCTCAGGGAGCTGCAACTCACAACGACTTCTTTTTCAAACACATGTCTGCTACCTGTCATTCATCTGCACTCGTAACATCTTTCCCTGTATGGTTATTTAACTGTCATAGTATTTGTAAAGGCAGCTGGAATAGGGTGAGGAGAACTTTACTGGGGCTATTTCTCACAGACGTTCATACATACACCTCCATGCTTACTACATGATCAATATTCAGTGTATACTTAATGTAATCGTCACATTTAGAAGTTAGGACACACTGGGTAGTAAGCTTCTGAAAACAACCCAAAGTCACCGAGTCATGCAAGCAAAGTTTTGCCACTTTCTCAGCATGCACCCCTCCCCCAGTGCTTAATCAGGATCCTGCCCACAGGACACGTGGACCTCAGTGCTTGTCGCCCTCATCGCGGCGACTCCGCCCCTCCACTGTCAACCCCAGAAGCACTACTGGCTTCCAAACTCTTTGTCACAATTCTCTGAAGAAAGATTCTGCAACATCAAAGTGTGACTAATGAGGACATGTGATAACTAAGATGTGCAACTTGTGATGTAGTTCGTAGGTGGTAGGTCGGTGGCTCTTGAAGAGCCCCTGGGGGTTAGGAAACCTTCGCAGACACCTGGGTCTGGATTAGTGTCAAATGATCCCCTCCCTGTAAATCAGCCCCTCCTCCCCATGTAGGTTTCTTCAGACACAGTGTTCCCTGACCAGAGGGAATAGTTCTGTTTTTTGGCTTGATGCCTCTTTCTCATGGTGTGGGCTTTCCATAAGTGTTTTCCGCATGATAAATATTCAGCATATATTTATTGGCAAACCTGGCACGGGGCCTGCCTGTTCTGGTTGCCCCCACCTGCCTCTGGTCATCGTGGGCGAGGAGCAGGGCATGCACCTGAGCCTCGGCCTCACCTCCCTGCTTCCGACACCCACCGCCGCTGCCGCTGCCGCCCACTGCTTAGCAGCACAGCGGCCTAGTTGCTCCAAACACTTTATCCCCTGGTGAAGGCTCCAGGGTCCCCCCCACTTCTTGTATCTGTGAACTTTAGGCTTGGAGGCCTCCCAGTCACACCTACATCCAGATGTTTTTCTCCTGCTCGTAATTTAGTTTATAATTTTGGAGGATTGATTACTCAGTAGATTGTCTCTAGTATGCTATTTGTCCTTCCAAACATCCACTGTTGTAGTAACTATCTCAGTTTTTCTGGCTAGTGTCTTTTACAAAGCAGTAGTCACTCGATCCCAAGTCTCCATAATGCTTTAAAATTTTCAAAACTCTTTTGATTATCTCATTTAATCCTCACAACTTTTTCATTTTGCAAATGAGGACAGAGTAATTCAGAGTAGTGACTTTTGCAAAGTCACACAGCCATAAATGAAGGGGATGAGATCTGTGTACCTGGTTCCACACCAACTCTTAAAAGATTTAGCTGACTTTGACCAAATTTGCTACAGCTCTTAAAAGAATCAAGATACACCATGAATTTGACTTGTATTTCAGTCTATTCTGACATTGGTCAGGGAGGTAGGAGTATGTGACTGTTGATAAAAATTTTTTCAATATGCATATCTTCAGTAATTTCTAAATTTCTTAAACAAACACCTCAGAAATACAGCTTCTCTGATCCTCAATCCCAATCCTCCTTTGTAGAATTTCAGAATTCCATCTGAGTACCTTAAAAGAAGGAAGTTTAAGAAGTACTCCTGTATTCAGGGACAGAACATCATCTTAGGAAAATAAAGAACTGATTTTCAAACTCTTGAAACTTAGCTACTTTATTTGGGCAGTCTTTGAAGATGGGCATTTTATTCATGGGCCAAATCACAAGCATTAATGGATGATAACTAGAGGAGGTGATGAATATGTTTATTAGCTTGACTGTGGTAATGATTTTGCAATGTATACCCAAATCAAAATATCATGTTGTATACCTTAATATATACAATTTTTATTTGTCATTTGTCAATAAAGCTGGGGGAAAATTCTAGTTAAGAGTGATAGAAAATTTATTCTTAAATAAACCAAGCAATGGTAATCTGGGAAAATAAAATTGAATATATTTGTGTGTCTATAGAGAGCATATATATGTGTATGTGTACCTGTGTTTGTATTATGTAAAAAAAAAAAAAAAAACATTTTCTAGGTGATAACTGAGCTCCTAAAAAGATAGATTTGGAACTGGAGAGACATTAGGGAGAATACTAAAGCTATTTTGAATTTTTGTTCATATTCTTCATTTATATGTTTTGTAGTTTGAATGTTGTATTTTAAAAAATATAAGATAGCATCATTGTCAGTTGCACCGCTTTTTCTTATACCACTAATAAAGAAAAAAATATTGCCAATTTTCTTTAAAAAAAAAAAAAGAATCAATGGAAACATCAGGTAGGTTCTCAACTTTAAGTAACCTTTTTTTTATGTTATTTGTCTTAGATTCACAAAATCATCCAAATAAATTGTAAGCAGTATAATTCACTCTTGGCCAACAGACATTTCCAGCCAAGTTTCAGCCTCTCCCTAGACACAGACTCTCAGACAAGCTAACATTTGGCAAATTATTTCTTCTGAAAGGGAACAAAGAGCATGAAAGTGTGAATAACAATTAAACTGGGAGGAAAATGTCAAACTTGCCAGAGTTGGTGGTATCAGTGTAGCATCTGACACATGGCAACACACTCCTCCAAACTCATTACTCAACCTCAAAAGAGCCAGACTGGCTCCTTGAGATTTGTTTAGTTTACGTTAGAAATGATGTTTTCTCTGAAGAAACACACATGCTTCATTGAATTTTCCTCTAAGCCACGGCGTGTGGGAGGGGGTGAGGAGGAGAAGAAGGAGGGAGGCATGCCTATTGACAAAGGCTTTCCTGCATGAGAGGGGAAACCTGCCATCTTCACCAGTTTCTGTGGAACCAGAGGCTGTGTCATGCATTAGGAGCAGAATAGGAAAGACACCTCTTACTTTCATGGGGGCTATGCTCTGCTTTATTTTACAGGTAAAATAGCCCAGTTAGAAGCCATGGATTAGAAACCTCTAAGGTGCCAGATGTCCTGCTAAATGTGAGATATAAAACTGTAGACATAACACAACTCTTGCCCTCACTGAACCTAAGACCCAGGGAAGGAAAAAGACAAGTGCTTTAGCAATGACAACTGGTACCAGACAGGATGTTTTATGGGAGTACATAGGAAGATTAACCATCCAGACTGGAGTAAAAAGAAAGCCTTCCTAGAGTAAGTGATAATTAAAACTAGAAAGAAGAGTAGGCAGCGTAAACAATACAAGAAGTTTGAGAAGCTGGAAGTAATTTCTTCCACTTGAGATGTAGGTTTTCAAGTGTGAGGGCAGAGCAGGTAGGGCTGGTAAAAGATGAGGTAGGTTGAAGAGACAGGCAGAACCCAGGCTGTAAAGCCAGGAGCATAATTTAGAAATCACGTATGACTGTGATAAATGGGAATTGCCAAAACAATTATTTAAATAAGATAGAGGGTTATTTTTCTCTCATGTAAAACAAGTCCAGGAGTAGCCAGTCCAAACTAGCTCCGTGATGGAGGAACCGTCAAAGATCCCAGCTCTTTCTACCTTTCGGTTATTCCATCTTTAGTGCAGGACATTTCTCCATAAGACCATTTCAAGGTTTCAAGGCGGCCCCTTCAGCTTTAGCCACTATTACCTCTAGCAGAGATGGAAAAAGAGAAAAAGAGCAGCAGATTGCAGGCCCCCTCATTAGTTCCCTTTTTAAAGAGCTTTTCTAGGTGCTGCTCTCTACACTTTGGCCTATATCACTGTGGCCAGACATAACCACACAACCATTCCTACTGCAAGGGATGCTGGGAAATATAGCTTCTTAGCTGAGCACAATTTCTCTGCCTCTCCAACAAAATCAGGGTTCTGTTAGTAAGGAAGAAGGAGAAAAAGATATTAAGGGCAACTAGTAGTCTTTGCTATGCCATACCATGTTAACTCTGCCCTCAGATGAATGGAGAGTCATCCGAATGTTTCAAGCTAAGAAGTAATGTGGTCAAATTGGTGTTTTCAAAATCACCTGATGGATATGGGATAGAGATATGATTGGTGGCAAGGAGACCTTTTAGGAGAAAGTTAAATAAATCCAAGCAATAGGTGATGATGGCCAAAAAGCATGATTTGGTAAAGATAGAAGGTGAGGCCGGGAGGAAGACCGGGAGGAGCGTGAAGGAATAAAGAATAGGATCCTTCTGGCACCAAAGACAAACATCACCCACCTTCCCATTGTACCTGATCTGGCTCATCCCTACCTCAGCCCCATCCTTGTAGGCAAAGCACACCACCGTTAGATTGAACTCAGCTCTTTGGATGTCACTCTGCAATCAGGGCTATTAGGGTACTTGTCCTAGGATTTTTTGTAATGTTAAAAATTCATTCTTACTATGCACACACATACATTTATATAATAGTACATAAATTTATTTTAGTAGAATTTCACGAATCCTATTGCTTTTAATGAAATATTTGATGTGTGCAAAATAATATTAATATATAACTATGTATGTTATGGAGCATAATAATAAAACTAATGCTCCTCATCTACTACCCAACCTAAAAACCGGAGCATTAGTAATATTTCATTATGTTTAAAAGCTATCACCCCCAGAGAGTCAAAATACCCACATTTTTCAGTTACTCATCACTACACTCTTTATATACACACAGATAAAATGGACAGGAATGTGAGATCTTAATGGCCCCATATTTTCCTCAGGGCCATGACTTACCCCAAAACCATAACAATAATAACTAATATTAATACATAATTAGTGCTTTTTAGATGGCAGGCACCTCCTAAATGCTTTATGTACCATCATGTATCACTTAATGGCAGACACAATCTGAGAAATGCGTTGTTAGGCAATTTCATCCTTGTATGAACACCATAAAGCGTACTTACACAAATCTACTTGGAATAGCCTACTACACACCCGGGCTGCGTGGTACAGCCTATTGCTCTTACGCTGCAAACCTGTACAGCGTGTTACTGTCCTGAATACTGAAGGAATGGTAACATAATGGTAAGTATTTGTGTATCTAAACATATCTAACATAAAAAGACACAGTAAAAACGTGGTATAAATGAAAAAACATGGTACCCCTGTACAGGGCACTTACCATGAATGGAGCTTGCAGGACCGGACGTTGATCTGCGTGAGTCACCAAGCGAGTGAATGAATGTGAAGGCCAAGGACATTACTGTACACTACTGTAAACTTTAGACACTGTACAATCAGGCTACGCTAAATTCATTTTAAAATATTTTTCTTTCTTTAATAATAAACCTTAATTTGCTATAACTTTTTAACTTGATAAGCATTTTAATTTTTTGGCACTTTTGTAATAACACTTAGCTTAAGACAAAAACACATTGTGCAGCTGTACAAAAATATTTTCTTTCTTTATGTCCTTAGTCTGTAAGCTTTTTTCTATTTTTAAAATTCTTTTTACTTTTAAAAGTTTTTTTAAAATACTAAACACAAACACACACATTAGCCTACACAGGGTCAGAATCATCCATATCACACTCTTCCTCCTCCACATCCGGTCCCACTGGAAGGTCTCCAGGGACAGTGACACACAGAACTGTCATCTCCTATGACAAAAATGTCTTCTTCTGGAATACGTCCCGGAAGACTTGCCTGAGGCTGTTTTACAGTTAACTTTTTTGATATATAAGAAGAAGGAGTGCACTCTAAAATAATGATAAAAAGCATGACATAGTAAATACATAAGCGACTAACACAGTTGTTTATTATTATTAAGTATTCTGTACTGTGTATAATTATACAGGCTGTACTTTTATATGATTGGCAGTGCATCACCACAAATGCACGAGTAATGCCTTGCACTACAACGCTATGGCGGCTTCAGTGTCACTAGGCAATAGGAATTTTTCAGCTCCAGAGACATAGCATGTGTAGAAAAGAAAAAGGTATGTTTATAGTCTGATTCCTTGATGGTTTGAGGTTATAAAGTTGGCTCTGTGAATGGTTCTATTTAATATATATAGTCAATTTCACATTCTTACCAAGTGTATTGGTTAAGCAATCCTAGCTAATATAAAAGGAAAATTCCAGAATCTCAGAGGCTTCAAATACTGGAAATGTCTTGCTTATTTAGACCAAACACGTGACAAAAGAGGAGGCAGACTGTCTAGTCCATGCAGTTAGTTAAGGACCCGGGCTAGCAAAAGCTTCGGAGGTGCCCTAGAGGTCAATATCCAGACATGGGCGAGAACGCAGAGGGTTAGCAGTGGGTGGGCCGTGACTCACGCTGATTAGTTAGAAGTCCGTCACATAGCCATCCCTAGCTGCGAGGAGGGGTGGGAGTTCCAGAAACATGAAGAAACATTTCTGGTTATTAGTAGTCTCTGCTACTGTAAACCTTGCTTCTCTCATCTGCAAAATGACAAGTATGACTTTTTATTAACAATTAAACTTTCTTAAGTCTGTAGAATTTTCTTTTTTCTTTCTAAACCAAATTTATCGAGGTATAATTAACAAATAAAATTGCATACAGTCAAGGTGTACAATGTGATGTTTTGATATATGTATACATTATGAAATGATGTCCACAATCAAGCTACTTAACTTATCCATCGCCTCACATGGTACCGTTTTTTGTGCTGAAAATACTCGAGTTCTACTCTCTCAGTGAATTCGAACATGCAATACATTATTATCAACTATAGTCACTGTGCTATGTATTAGGTCTCCAGAAATTATCCTCTCGTGATTGCAAGTATGTACGCTTTGGCCAACATCTCCCCATTTTCCCCAACCCATCCCACCTGACCCTTGGGAATCCTTATCCTCTGTTTCTATGGAGTCCCACTTTTTTAGATTCCACATATAAGTGAGATCATATAGTATTTGACTTTTTGTGTCTGGCTTATTTCACTTAGCATAATGTCTTCCAGCTTCAACTCTGTTGTTACAGATGGCAGGATATCCTTCCTTTTTAAGGCTGAATAATATTTCATTTTACATGTATATAATTATCCACATATAATTACATTTACCATAACTTCTTTATTCACACAACAACAGACGTGGAGGTTGTTTCCATATTTTGGCTATTGTGAATAATGCTGCAATTAACATGGAAGGACAGAGATCTCTTCAAGATATTGATTTTATTTCCCTTGAATATATACCCAGTAGTGGGATTGCTGGATCATATGGTGGTTCTATTTTTAATTATTTGAGAAAACTCCATACTGTTTTCCATAATGGCTGTACCAATTTACATTTCCACTAACAATGTATAAGAATTCCCTTTTCTTCACATCTTTGCCAACACTTGTTATCTTTGACTTTTGATAGTAGCCATCCTAACAGGTGTGAGGTGACATCTCATTGTGTTTTTGATTTGCATTTCTCTGATGATTAATGATACTGAACACCTTTTCATATGCCAGTTTGCCATTTGTATTTCTTCCTTATAAAAATGTTTATTCAGGTCCTTTGCCCATTTTTAATTGGATTATTTGCTTTTTTTACTATTGAGTTAATTGAGTTCTTTTATATTTTGGACATCAACTCCATATCAGATATATGATTTGCAAATATTTTTTCCCATTCTTGCCTTTTTTTTCCAGAGACAGTCTTGCTCTGTTGCCGAGGCTGCACTATCATAGCTCACAGCAACCTCAAAATTCTGGGCTTAAGCAATCCCTCTGCCTCAGCCTCCCAAGCAGCTGGGACTACAAGCACATGCCACCATGCCTGGCTAATTTTATTTTATTTTTTGTAGAGACAGAGTCTTGCTATGTTGCCCAGGCTGATCTCAAATTCCTAGGCTCAAGTGATCCCGCCTCTTCAGCCATGCCCAGCCAGTTGCCTTTTTATTTTGTTGATTTTTTCTTTTGCTTTTCAATTCAATGTAGTCCCACTTGTTTATTTTTCCTTTTTTTGCCTATGCTTTTAGTGCCATATACAAAAAATTATTGCAAAAACCAATGTCATAGAACTTTTCCCCTGTGTTTACTTTTAGTAGGTTTACAATGTCAGGTCTTATATTTAAATCTTTAATCCATTTAGAGCATATTTTGCACGTGGATATCCAGTTTCCCAACACCATTTGTCGAAGAGACTATCGATTCCCCATTATATATTCTAGGAACTTGTGTCAAAGAATAGTGGACTATATATCTGTGGATTTATTTCTGGCTTTCTATTCTGTTTCATTGGTTTATGTGTCTGTTTTTATGGCAGTATCATATTGTTTTGAGTATGATAACTTTGCAATAAAATTTGAAATCAAGAAGTATGATGGCTACAGCTTTGTTCTTATTGTTCAAGATTGCTTTAGTTATTTGCAGTCTTTTGTGGTTACACATGAATTTTAGAATTGTTTTTTGTATTTCTGTGAAAAAATGTCATTGGAGTTTTGATAGAGATTGCATTGAATCTGTGGGTTGCTTCGGGTAGTATGCACATTTTGATAATACTTATTCCCATGAACATGGGATATCTTTTCATTTATTTGTGTCTTCTTCAATTTCTTTCATCAATGCTGTATAGTTTTCAGTGTATAGATCTTTCACCTCCTGGGTTAAATTTATTCCTAAGTATTTTTTGATGCTATTTTAAATGAGATTGTTTTCTTAATTTTTTTTCTGATAGTTACTCCTTAGTGCATAGAAATGCAGCTCATTTCTGTATGTTAGTTTTGTAGCTTGCAACTTCGCTGAATTCAGTTATTAGTTCTAACAGTTTTTAGGTAGAATCATGAGTCCTTCGGGTTTTAACATATGTAAGATTATGTCATCTGCAAACAAAGACAATTTTTCTTTTTGATTTTTCATGTTAACTTGCATTAATGTCTGTGCATTTGGTGGAGCAGTCGCCTCTTCCAGACTTCACAGGCCGATTTCAGTGAGAAGAGACCTTCGCCTATGGGTACGTGCAAAGGCACTGGGTAGATGAAGTGCAGTGATTCTGGCTCTAACGAGAGTGTGGTGAGATAGTCTCCATGCAGCTCTGCCAGCTGAGGTTGGCATTGATGAAGATTGCAGTGGTCCTCTGCAGCCAAGACTGTGGATGTGTGCAGTGGTGACTAGAACTAGTAGTATAGTCCTGATTTCCTCTTCCTTCACTGGGGAAGTTGTGGCTCAGTGGATCCCTGTTGGCACAAAGTCTTACTTTTGGGTGCACTTGTGGTGGTCATGGCACCAGTGTCTAATGCATGACACCCGTGGAGTGACCTGGAGCCAGGGTCTGGAATACAGTCTTGTACGAATGGACCATGGCTTGGGGATTCCAGGCAGCAGCGGCACCAATGTTTGCGGTGCCAGGGCCCCCACCGCTGCGTTAGTGGTAATGCATTAATACGAGGCACAGCTGTTCACGAAGTGGCCATGCAGCCAGGGTCTGGTGTGCAGGCACATGCAGGGCTACCAGTGCTTCAAGGACGAGTCTGCTAACACGACTGCTGCAGTGGTGGCTCCACTATTAGGGTGGCCGTAGAGCCAGGCTCTGACACATGAGCACGTTTGCAGCAACAGTGGCTCCAGGGTCCCGGCTGCAAGCTCGCTCCCTGTGGTGGCCGCTCTGGTGTCTGAGGTGCAGGTGTGCTCGATGCATCCGCAAAACTGGGGTCTGGATTTCACAGGGCTTGAGAGGTTGAGGCCTCAGTTCAGAAGCACAACAGTGGCTTCTTTTGGAGAGATACAGAACTTTCTCCCTCTCCAAGGGATTCACAGTGGTGGTGGCTGTTAGTTTCCTCAGTGGCAAACGCTGCCAGTGTCCTTGGCAAAGCATGCCACTGGGGACAACAAAGGCACCCACTGTGTGACTGGTACTGATATCCCCTTCCCTTCTCCATCGTTCATTGTTCCTAGTCATCTCCAGACATCTCGGGTATGCTCATCTTCCCAATAATTCTTGCTTTGTGGTTATTCTCTGTATTTTGCTCCACTGTGTTGCTGCAGGTTCTTAATTAGACCCTTCAGCCCCCCCAGTGCTATTTTCCTTTGTGGATTGCTGTGTCATCGTGTGTGTGTGTGTGTGTGTGTGTGTGTGTGTGTGTGTGTGTATGAAGGGGGATGAAACTGGTATCTGCCATCTGGCCAATGTCATCTCCATAGTATTTTCAATAATAAAACAAAAAGCTACAGGCCTAGCTCTTCATACAGATCATAAACTCTGCACCATTTGGTAAGTGTAGATATACAATTTATCTCATTTATCTGTCTTGCAAACCCATAAGTTGCCATCTAAGTTGCCATCTTTCTCTACTTCTTTTATAGGCTTTTATGTCTTTGGGTTCTGTGAAGTAAGATCCTATAGGGCAGGACTGAGATTTCTGCAAGTAGTAATCAAAAATTATTAAATACCGTGAAAATGTCATGGTCTGTGACCTGTGACCTATGATTGGTGTTTTATTTAATCCTCACAAAAATTCTGTGAGACAGGTTTCATTATCCCGATTTGTATGATGACAGGGTAGGGGAGGCAGTGAATTAGGAGACCTACGGTTAAGTAATTACTGCAAGAATATAGCTGATAAGTGTTGGTAAATTCCCAGCTTGAACGCAAGCCTCCACTGATTCCAAATCTTGGGTGCTTCATGCCAACCATATTATTCCACTGCCTTTCTACTTCTCTCGGATCCCCCAAAACACCTAAACAGTGCCGGGTACCTGGTAAAAGAAATTGAACAAATATTTGTTTAAATGAATTGGATTGAATCTTGTATACCCTCAAATTTGCTAAATCTCTACTGTAAATCTATATTCTTGAAGGGCACTTACAGTACCCCTTCCTTGATTTGTTTTCTTCTCCATGCCTGCTTTATTTTTGCTTTCCCTTCACCTGTGTTCCCTCTTTTCTTTCCTGATGCTTTTCAGGACCATCTCAGCCCCCCTGAGAAGGAAGCTGTCATCTAGGAAGTTTCAGGGCTCCTTGTGATGTCACTCAGCCACTTGAGAATTTCTGGCAAAAGCCTTATGAAAAACATGATTTATCGTAATCTGAGAGATTCCTGCCTTATTTGACTTTATGAGAAGAACGATTAATTTAGACCAGAACTTCTTGTGTAATATGGACCTAGACCCAACTGTCTGCACATCTAGACTTAACGTAGGACACTATTTTTTTCCCCAGGCTCCTTAGCTAAGTTTCATATCTCTCCTGGAAAGACTTCTGTTGAATAACACATAAGTTATGTTTTCAATTAACACTAAACTAACAGGGCAGTCTGTTAAAGCAGCAGGAAGTCAGGTCTTTTTTTTTTTTCTGGTCTCAGACCAGCCGGCTGAAGCCTCCTCTCACAAATGTGTTCCACTGGTAAGCACGTGGCTGGAGCACGGACTCAGAATGAACGCGGCAGCTCGCTCACATCCTGTGCAAGGTACCTTGATCTGTGTACGAGGAAGTTGTGGGTAGGTAGCTAGTAATGGTGTAAATGCTTTTTTTGTGAGTACATAATTATGGTTTATAAGGTTTTCCTGATAACTTGTATCCATAAAAACTAACTACCTTCAGAAAACAGCAAAAATATGAGTTCTTGGGAAGCTATTTCCATACTACCTATAAAGACAAAAATAAAATCACCAAAGGCAGGACCTGGACTTATAGAAGGAATATTTCACTATTTACTGAGGAGGCATTAACAACAAGAACACTCAATCATTGAGATGTTGCATCACTTTGGGAAAGAAAAAATGTGGGCCCTCTATGGAAATTTTATTAGCAATTTCAATGTTCTACATCCATATCTGCTAAGTTTCTTCAAGGTAAATCATTTATGTATTCACAAATATTTATCGGCCAACTTTATGTGCTTAGCACTGTGCTAAGGAGAGAAACTCACTGTCATGGTGCTCAAGAAAAAAACTTGCATCAAATCACTATAATGCAAAATAAAAAGTAATGTGTCATTAAAGAATTATACAGTGTATAACAGGAACTCAAAGAAAGTAAAAGATTCATTCTTCTTAGTGGAATTAAAGAAAGCCTCATGGAGTTATTCTGAGTTGAGCCTTCAATGATGGGGACACATTTACTTCGTTCTGTGTTGTAATACGACGGTTTCAGAATAACAGTACTAATATAACCACCATTAATATAATTAATAAGAACAATTTAAAACATATTTTAATATACTCTCCTCATTCTCCCCGACCTATTTTTTAGACTTACAATGTATCCACATTGTCAGAGAATATAGCCATTATAAACCATCATCTCTTCCTCTTAAACCTTGTTTTGGTAAAAATTAAGTGTTTCATGGTCACCACAAGTCCTTAGCTCAATGTCTGTCTGGAGCTCATTTTCTAATAGATTCTTCAGTAAGGGTTCATGGGAACAATATTTCCTGAGTTCCTAAAAGTCGAATATCAGTTTTGCTGGATATAAAATCCTCAGCTTATATTTTCTTTCCTAGAGTATTTTATTATTCCATTTTCTTCTGGCTTAAAATGTTTGTGGCAGGCTGAATAATGGCCCCCAGAAATAGCCATGTCCTAATGCTGGGAATCTCTGACCGTCATCTTATGTGGCAAAAGAGACTCTGCAGCTGTGATTAGGATCTTGAGATGGGAAGATTATCCTGGATGACCCAGGGGGGGCCTTAAATGTAACCACTTTCTCAGGAGAGGAAGGCGGAGGAAGATTTGATGATTGAAGCAAGGGGAGAAAATGTGATGAGATTTGGGGCAATTAATCAAAGAATGAGAACAGCCTTTAGAAGCAGGAAATGGTAAGGAGAGCATTCTCCCGAGAGTCTCTGGAAGGATCAGTTCTGCTGACAGCTTGACTTTAGCCCCCAAGACTCATTTCAGACTTCTGGCCTTCGGAACTGTAAGAGAATAAATTTTATTGTTTTAAGCCACTTAATTTGTGGTAATCTGTTAACGACAGAAGTAGGAAACTAATATAGTGTTAGTCTGAAAGATTCTGATAATGGTATTTTTGTCTACTTGTCCATAGAATTTTTTTTCTGTTTTTCAAGTTCAATAATTTTATCATACAATGTCTTGGTATCAGTACTCTCAGGAATGCACTGTGCTTTTTTAATATGTGGCTTCAATTCTTTCTTTATTTCCGAAAATTTTTTTTAATTATAGTTTTAATTATAGCATTTCTTCTATTTCCTATGTTTATTTTCTTGCTCAGTGACTCCTATTATCTTATATAGTAAGTCATCTTTGCCTATTTTCAATAGTTTCACTTTCTCTTAAACACGAACCCACATAGACAAGCTGGGACCCATAAACATCTCTGAACTCTCCAACTTTGAGGACAGTGGTGACTTGCAGGAGAAATTAGATCTCTTTGCCACAAATCTGCACACATGCCTGGCACAGGACTTGGAGAAGCTGAAGAAAGAGATCTGGAGGAGCTAGATGAGCCATGGGTCTGGATGTTGCCCACAGCAACACGGTGAGCCAGCAGACCAGCAGCAGCAGGCATGAGCTGCACAGTGCGTGGCATTGTACTCCAGCCTCCAGAGTGCACAAAGCTGTCCCTTCTCTTCCACCTTCTAGATCTCATGCAAACTTCTCCCTGTTGCTATATAGGGAGAAGAATTCTAGGAATTATGCTCCTAGCATAGCTGACTTGTGCTATTACAAACTCATCACATTTCACCCTCCGTCAGCCTGACCTCCATACTCACCTCTTTAATCACACCTCACCTCCAAATAAAAACCACAGTAAAATGATGCTTCCACCCAGCAGTGCAGATATCCATTCTATAACCAAAAACATGTTAGCCCCCCGCCCCCAGATAAGATACAAAGTTCCTTTACCCATCTTTGGATGGCGTTCACTCCTCTTCTAGTGAGTCATACTCCTTCTTTAACATCATCTAACTTAAAATATAAGACGTGAAGTTAAGTACCATCAACACGTGTTACATTAGATGGCAGAGGAATGTGAGAGTGGAAGGAAAACATTGACTAATACATGGATGACTGCAGTCACACCAGAATAAGGAAGAAGCACCAATAACTATTCGTTTTCATTTCCAGAATTGTTCACGTAGTCATAGACGGTATTTTGAACTTCCTTTTTCCACTATCCACCCCCACCTTATTGGCCTCTCTGTCAGCAATGCACAGAGGTGGTTTCTTCCAATTTTCAGATCTTAAGTAAGTGTCATCTCCCCAAAGAGGCCTTGCTTCATCCCAATTTCAAGTAAACCACCTCATTATTTTTTATTTTTCTCATAGCATTCTGATTTTTTTCTTTCAAATTATATATTTGTTTGTTGTTTCTTCTTTATTTAGGAATGAGAATTGTTTATTACTCATCTAGGAGAAGTGTGTTTGCATCAGTGTTCAAGAGTTTAAAATAGTATGAACATGATTAAGGGGGTAGAATCAGTATTAATGAAAAGTATAAAAATCACTTGGTACTTTTTATCGATGCTACTTATTGATGGGATAGTATTTTGAAGTGCATCTGGGTAATGTACGTCTATTAGGGATAGGATGGGCAACAGACAGAATAGCAGCAAGTATTTGGGGGCTGGAGAGTAAGAGGAGATTGAGAACAACAGCCAATTTTCATTCCCCTCGAGGAAATAAAGTAATGCTACGTGCCTAGCACAATGCCAGGCATCTAGTAGGAGCAGAACAAATTTATGTTGACTGCCTGACTATTGATTATTAGTAAAAGTAAATGAGATTTTCATAAATCGAAAAGTTCAAGTTGCCTGAAGGAATGGTCATAGGATTATAGAATGTTACATCTTAAAACTGATCATAAGGGGAAGATATAATCTAAAAATTACTAAGATGGTATATGTCCTTGTTACTTAACAGTTTATCCTAAATAACAGTAGAGTGCTAGACTGAAATGACCTTTAGAGATTACTTCCTGCTAATATTTCTGTTAATTTTCCCATTGATTACTTTTGTATTTTATCGTTATTGTTCTTCTTTTAACCTCAAGCCTCAAAATCAAAAAAGGTCAATACCACATAAGTCAGGAGAAAAATAAAAGATCTTTTATATCCATCAGTAATAAAGCAAACATATATGAAAGTAAAAGTATTTTTTCAGCCTTGGCAGGATTCCAAGGAAACTCAAATGCTAAAAGTTTGTGTTTCAACTCCTAATATCCCCCTCTTCCCTCCCATAGGCCACAAGAATATGAACAAAGTCAACCACTTCCATTAGCCAAAAGACTGATCAAGGCTCATGTCTAGGCATGCCCATGAGACAGTGGCTCCAGATTTCTCAAGGACTGCGGCATCATGGAAGAAAATTCTGAGTGCTCAGCCTCCTCTTCCTAAGGCAACTTTCTGTCTGTTTCTAGATTGAATGCTGTTCCAGTTGTCCTATAGGCCCTCAGTCAGGGCCTTATATTCCATGTCTTCAGGATCGGAATGGACTATCTCACCTGCTTTTTGGGGGGTTGGAAGAACATGCGAAGTATTAATAGGTTTCATGTGCCAACTCTCCTAGATAACATTTACATTTTAACAACATCCTTCCTTGCTTTGGTTTCATGGAGTGAAGGAGTGGCTATAATAGCTACCATGTCTAGTTACTAGAAATGCTTTTGGGGAAGGCTCCAAGCCACCCATATACTCTGTAAAGAAGGCTAATCCAGGAAAAAAAAATTCCAAAGGGCTGCCAAAAAAGTTTTAGGAATAGGATGTATTTAAGTAATGAACAATACATGTATAGAGTGGTTGAAATCCTTAGGGATTATTTTTTAGCATTCATAACATTCCATTTCATATTTTAAAATGCTACTGAAAACCATCCACTATGGTCTTTATTAAACATTCACACTTAACAAGAAACTCTGTGTTTATCTCTTAACAAAAATGTTATAAATTTGGCTCTTATAGCATTTCTTTTTCTTCTTGTCTTCTAGTAAAAGTGGCTCAAAGTGCTTTGATCAACTGGCAGGAAAAAAAGGTATTTATATGAATTGGGTCAAAATAAAAAATGGCATTGGCAAGAACTTAGATTCATTTCCCAAATCATAATAAATTCTCCTTTTTCAAAAACTTTCAGTGTCTCTCTTGGCAAGATATGGTCCAAAATTCTTGGTTGCAGCTTTAGTGTTTCCAATATTTTATCCTCAAACTACCCATTAATCCTTATCTCCAACCATGACCAAACACAAATTTCCTTCTTGGAAAATAGACTATACTCAAATAACAGAATAAGTGAATGAATGCTATAACCGTGGTGGAGACTCCTTGCCCCAGAATATAGCATGAGAATTCCTACCTGTGGACCTTTGCACATACTGTTCTTTTTCTGCTATGTTCTCCTTCCTTCTTCTCCAGTTTAAAATCTGAAAACCTATTCTGCTCTGCTTCAGTGAATTCTCCATCCTTAAACCCCTATAATTGTGTTAGGCATTTGGCACTTATTTTCTGTCTTGTGGAGTAGAAGACTTTTGTAAATTATTATGTATTGAGACCAACCATATTCCATGCAATATACTAGGCATTCTATAGGAATTATCTCATATGTTCACAATAATCCAAAAGGTATTATTAGTATCCCCCATTTAACTGATAAAGAAAGTGAGATTCAGATGGTTTAAAAAAAAATTGCCAAGGCCACTCAGCTAGTGATTGGAGATCCAGGATTTAAAACTAGGATCCCAAGACCATGATCTTTCCACCCTGGCACCCTGCCCAATTTTTTTTGTTCATTTCACTCATTCATTAAACTAGTATGAATCATTTCAATAACACAAGAACTCACTGAGGCAAGTGGGCCTGATGGGAGCTACTGCAATAGCATGAAGAAGAGTAATGAGAAGAGTCAGTGAAGCCATGGTCTACCCATGTGGCCTTCTGGATCCTTGAGTGCTGCCTTTTGACTGAATCCAAATTTTACAGAACAAATCCTTTTAATAAAGGAATTTGTTCTGTGAAGTTTGGATTCGGTTGAAGGGCCACATTCGGGGATCTGGAGGGCCACATGTGTCCTTGAGGCTGCAGGCTCCCCACCCCTGGTCTACAGGCTCATGAGTGGGACCCAGTGAAGGAGAAAAGTAGGGAGACTCTGGGGCTTCTGGCTTCAGGAATGGTTATGATGCCTTTAAACAACATCATGAACCAGGATGGGCTTGGCAAGGAAGAAAGGATGTTCCACTGCGAGCATACTGAGAAGTGTCCAGTGCATCCATGTGGAGCTACCCAGAGACAGGGTAGCAGTGCTTAAGAGCATAGTCTTTGGTGCCAACTATCCTTGCTCTTGAATCTGAGACCCACCACTTAGTAGCTGCATGCCTTTGGATAAGTTTACCTCTTAGAGTTTCAAGTTCTCTTATGTACAATAGGAATAATAATGCCTATCTCAAAGAGTTGTTGGAGGAATGGAACTAAACAATTTATATAAAATGGCTAATATGACGCCTGGCATAGGGTGAGCACTCAATAATTGGGTATTTTACTACTAGTTACACAAATTATTAAAATAATTGTGGCACTGGAGTGGAAAACATATGGGCTGGAAAATGGTCTTAGATATCGCTGGTATATGAGCAGTGGTCAAAGGCATAAGAATCAAGAGATTGGGAAAGGTATGGAGCAGAGATTACAACTCAAATGCTTCCGGACTGGGCAGCAAATGGGCGGAGCAAGTTGGTGTAAACACATTTGCATATTGTGTGGATGGTGGGAACTCTGGGAAAACCGACAGTGCAGAGTCTCCCTGAAGAGGGAAGCTGCCACGCTGCTTGTCATGGTTGCTGCCATGCCAAAATTAGACCCAGCATCACCAGATCTCCTGCTTTTGTTTTTGTTTTCAAAAGAAGTCAGGAATTTCCCCATGTTTAAATGTCATCAACTGCATTCAATTTAGCAAGAAAACACACACATGGGCCAGACTGTGGCTGACTGGCTGTCAGACAGTGGGCTCTGATGCAGAGAAAGAAGAGGGCTGAAAGTAGAGCCCTGCAGAGCACAAGCGTTAAAGAGTGGGCAGAGAAAGGAGAGGGGTATGAAGACCAAAAAAGGTAGAGAACAGAGAGGAAAAGAGAAGATCAGAAAAGGGTGAGGTCAGAGAAGCCAGGGAAGAGGAGCATTTCAGGGAGGAATCATCGACACCATCAAAGGTAGCACAGGGATCACTCTGGCCAGACCATGCCACACAAACACATTAATAGTGTGACCTCTTCTTGAGATAGCAGATGTAATTATTACTAAGGAGAGGGGACATAAGAGAGCCTCTCAGGGTTAGAAATGATGTCTTGAGGGAAGGAAAAGCAGTACATGGTGGAACTCTATTTGGATCAGTCTCTCGAACCAGGAAGAGGAACTCTGAGAACTCCCAGTGAGCATCTTTTTAAAAGCAAAGATGGACTCTGCCAGCTCAACCACCTTTGGGCGTAGCCCTGATGGCTAAGATTGGAGGCAGGTAGGAAACCCGAAAGCTTGCCCCATCCTCCCCTCACCAGGGGATTAGCTAATCAGAACATGGAGAAGAAGAGAAGGATAAATAAAAACTCCAACACTCTAACCAGTAGTGAATTCTGAGACATTTTATTTGTTTCCATGTAAATATCAATATTATTATTAGTTATATTATTAATATCAGTATTAATACTCTGAGAGCCATAAAAGCACTAAACACAAAATTATGGCTTAAAATAAGGGACCTGCCCAGTATGCTTAAGAACAAATTATGATTTTGATCGAAATTGGAATCTTTTGAGCATTCTCTACATAGAAAATTACTAGGTAGCAGTTGATAACTGCTCTTGAAGGAATCACCAAAAGGTTGAGGGAAGATGTTGGTTTGTCCAGGAAAAAATAAATTCCATATAGTAAAAGAGAAGGTTACATCTCCTGACTCATAGCAAGCAGTACATAGACATTTCATATGTACATTCACAGCTAACACTATAAGCATGAGATTCTAAACTGTTAGACATTTAACATGCCTCTCATTTAACAAGAGAAGAAAGCAGGATCCAGAAATGGGGAATTATTTGCCAGAGGTCACTTGGCTAGTTAATGACCGAATCAAATTTAGAATTCTGATCTCCTGAATTTTGACTCAGTTCTCTTTCCACAAAACTCTGCCACAAATGGAGAAGGGTTAATTATTCCTTTGAAAGACAAGACTTAAAGGGATTGAGACACAGCAAACATTCATTTTGATGGGTGGAAGGTGGAGGAGGGAGGCTGGTACACGGCAGAAATATCCCTGTGTGGCTGAAGGAGGCCGGCAAGGGAAGAGCAGGCCAGGTGTACCCACCTGGCCACCTGTGAGGAAGGGCCATGGCGCCGAACACAAGCACCCCACACAACAGTGATGCTTGGGCCTGGCATGTGTACTGCACCTCTATGAGAAATACAGATGGAAATTACAAACTTAAAAAAGTAAACATGCATTTTTTTTAAATATTACTCATAGTCATAAACATTTATTTTTTCAGCTATCACTCCTGAGTAACTACAACTTTGCAGATCATAGTCAAAAACAAAAAAGTAAACTACACACACACACACACACACACACACACACACAAATCTTATGAGTAGCCAAGACAGATGTCACAGAATATCCTGCTCAAAATAATTCATGTAAAGCATTTCGCCCAGTGCCTGGTCCACAGTAGGTGCTTCATAAATGTCTAGCTACGATTGTAACTGTGTGAGTGGCTTGGCAGCCACTCAGAGCTGAATTACTCTTACCTATGCACAATTTCTTTTATTTAGCAATTTTATTTAGCTTCTTTCCATAACAGATTAAAATAGAGGGGTGGGAATGTAGTTGGAGATAGATACTTAACAGAAATAGAAAACTGTATCAAACAGATAGAAAAAAAATCCAATGTAATGGAGACCATTTGGTGTAAGGGCAAACAGCCCCCCACCTCTGGAGGTCACCATATTGCAGCACAGAACAATCCCTGTGGTGACACAGAATCACCCAGAAAGATTCTGTGACGTGTTGTGTCCTCTATTTAAAATGACAAGGAAACATGTGCTACAATTTTTTCTTAAATTATCAAAAATTTACATTCGTAAAAGTTGTGACATAGAGAAGCTACAAATTACCTGGAAATAATGGCATTTGTCCACAATGCCATAAGCATAATACATTATACCAAGTTAAGGAGGTACTTTAAACTAAACATAAGAAAATCCTTTTCTCTCGAAGCCTTAGTATTGACTGGTCCTAGGTCCTTCTAGTTTCGGTCATCAGTGTGAGATAATAGGTGGTATTATGGTATTTCTAGACAGAGATCATTGTTTTTCATAAGGCACAATAGCTTCTTAGTACCATTTGACAACAAATCGTATTTGATAATAGAATCACTTCATTTCTTGAAACCAGCAATGTGGTATGTGTGTACAAGACACAGTGCTGAGTGTGTATCTCAGCACAGGCAGGAGGATGAGTGTGTGTTGCTTTGCCTATCTGTGGCAAAGAATGTGTTCTCCTCCCCAGACTATGAAAATCCTTATCGACTTTTACCCTGAGAGGTCCAGTTCACTGCCATTCTACACAATAAAGATAAGCCTCTCAATAAATTATCTCACTCTCCCTGTATAGAAAAATCTCTGTTTTCAAGTCACTCATTAGATTTTTCACAGCATCATATTCCCAGGATGGTTCTTTGAAGGGAAATTTCTATTACGTACGTTTGGAGGCCAGAAAAGCAAAGTTGTAAAGAACAAAGCCACAGTGCACAGTATTTCTTGGACGACTATCTTCAACTCCTGATTTTCACAAGCTGATTTTCCTTTTGAACTCCCGCCCAATGAGGGAGTTTAAATTTAGGCAATTTGCAAAGTGCAACCCGCGAACCTTGGAGAGGCAGCGTGGCTCCCAGGAGTTCACACCACTGTGGCAGATTCACAAGCCCTCCTTGCTCCTCTTCATTTTGACAATGCCACACACATGTCAGATTTCCAGCAAATGGTAGTCAAGTGCCATTTTCAATGACGTAAGTTTATTATGACAATCACCTGACCAATAGAAACAATGTGTCTTAAAAAAGAGGCACCTATCTTCTGTTTCTCACAAAGGTGCCTAGTGGGCTTGAGGCGGTCATGGCGGACGAGGGTTAGGTAATTTAGAAGACATAAGGATAAATAAGGTTAAGTAGTATGTAAGTTTTAAATATCCCTGAGGGGGTGGGGGCGTGGGCAGGATCTGCTTCTGGTCACGTCCCATGTGGCCGAGCTGGGACAACTCCTTCACTCGCGAGGAAGAGTCTGTACCCTGTCCACCCCCAGCGTGGTGCTCACCCTGGTGCCTGGCTTAAGGTACTGTCATCAGACCCTCAGTGCGCACAGAATTCACCAGGATTTTGATGGATGAGAATCAGTTCCCCACCATTCGCATAGAGGCTGTCATAGAAGGTACTGGTCACATTCAAGTAGACTTTGTCTTTGAAAGCCAGTGAGGCCACCATAATGGAGTTGACAGACCTGATCTTGCTCAGGACCAGGAGCGGTCTCTGACCCTTCCGGTAATGAAGGCTGACGTTGACCTCCTGGGAGAAGTAGGCCTTCAGGGAGATGAGATAAAACCCATCGCAGTTGATGATGATTGAGTTGTTCTGCACCTTCATGATATCATCCTCGTTCTGGGATGTAAAGATGAAACCTTTCTCCTTCTCATACTCTAGGGAGGGTAGGGCAAGAATTTAAAAAAAGAAAAGAGTGAAAAAGGAGTGATTCCTAAGCACAGCACTGGGCAACAATCTTCCAATACTTCTGAAACCAGGTGAAGAGAGAGGGACAGGAAGAGATTTCGAGGAGAGTAAAAGCACGAGAGTGCTGTTTCTATCTGTGGGGCGGAATCTGCTTTACCAGCAAAATGCAAGAAGCAAAACTAACAGCGGCCAAGAGAGTCTCAGATGGGCTGGGATTCAGGAGCTGAGAGGTTATAGCAATTGTCACAACAGACCTATGGCAGGAAAGGTAGCTTCAAGGTTTCCCTAAATTTTAGAACAGGGCGGGGTTGGCAACTTTGGTGCTTCCTTTCTTGCTCAGTGATGGACTACGGCATAGGGTGGCAGCAGCACCCCTGCCCTGGTCCTGTACGCTACCTCCACTTTGAAGCTTGACTCAAAGTAACTGCTTCGAACTGTTCCCTATCCCCTCTCCAGCTGACCCTGAAATGCAAATTTTCCACATCCTCCCAGGCATTGGATTTACCAACAGCATTTACTACTGGCTTTTGCCAGCTGTCATTTGAGCTTAATAATGCAACTTAGCACAGAATGTCTCTGGGCTCAGGGTGGGCTCAGTAAGATGCAGGCAGAAGAGCTCAAGGACACAGACTTGCTTCTCCCTTCTATCTCCTATGGCTAATTTTTTTCTGGAAGGTACCTTGGGAAGAGTTGCTGTCCTAGGAGAAAGAAAAGAAGGAAGAAGAAAAGAAGGCAAAGTGATAGCTTTGGTAGCTTTGTGCAGGGCCATTCTAAATGCAAGCCGGACCCTAAATTTCTTTTATTTCCATATCAGCCCCAATATCATCCGAATAGCCAGGCAGCCATTCTTGAACACATCCTATTCTGGCCCCTGTTCCTTGGTGATGGGAAGGAATTGGTCCTCATTATTGGCCATAATTCAGTAATCCTAGCCTTATACCAGTTCCAGGGAGCATACTTTGAATTGAAAATGAGGACCACTTATGGAGGGCAAGAGATACTTCCCTTTAGGCTCAGGAGAACTTAATTTAAAAATGCATATTCATGGAGAAACCCCTTGTCTTCCTACCAAGGACTTCCCCCAACTCTCATTAAGGTATAATTTTGTCCCAGAAGAGAATTGGCAGGACATAATGTGACTCAGCATAAGACAGACTTGTAAGAAGTAAAGCTTTAGTTTCTTTAGCTGGAAAATGAGAATAATTCCTACTCAAAGGGTTCCTAGGAGGACTAAGTGAGACACATAAAGTAATTAGTACAGAGAGAAGCACATATATGCTAACTAATTATTCCCCCTTTCTTCTTTGTAAGCTTTTGTCCCTAATGAAAATAATATGCAGGCTGCAACAACTCTGGGATTTAATTGGAATTTAATTCCTTCCCTAAGGAAAAGGAGAGGTCTGGATTCTGGAGGAAGTTGAGAGACTGAAGAGAAGATTCTTTCAAAAATATGAATCAATTAAACTTTTGACAATACTTACTGGTAAACTGCACTTTGATACTTTGAATTGGAGGGGGCACCTGAGGGAGGAAACAAGACATATTTTTAGAAGAAAAAAAAGTGAACAAATGGAATTGGCAAGTCATGTCCAACAAAGCCTGTAGAGGGAAAGACTTGGCTTTTTCTGTGAAGATTGGACCCAGACTTCCTACATGGCTTTTCCGTATCACCTCTTAAGATAAATGAGGACTATTCTGCCCTTTCATGCAAGCATCTGAGATAAGTCTTCATTTCTGCCAAACTCTTCTTTAGTATATTATTTTTACTCACTGAGTCCCAACTTCCCATCTTGGATAATAGCACTTAATGATCGTCTTGTTAATGACGCCCCTTTCAGTGTAGAGATTCCTTCATGGAGAACGCTGTGACCAATCAATCCATCATGGCCACAGATCCCTGAATGCACTAGGAGTGAGTTCTGGAAGCTTCCTGCATGCTTGTTCTTTCCCTGTAACACAGGAGTAAGAGCATCTCCTATTTCCAGGGGACAAAGCCAACAAATACTGCTCTAATCCTTCAGAGTTCAATAGATTTGGGTGTAGCTTTTTTTTTTTTT
>CAUYSK010067834.1:0-12928 GCA_963575035.1 Avahi laniger | reverse complement strand
AGGAGAGGAGGGGTATATGCATGCACAAAGAGTGCAATGTGCACCACCCAAATGATGGACATATTTGAAACTCGGACTTAGGGAGGGAGGTGGGGGCAAGGGCAACATATGTAACAGAAACATCTGTACTCCCATAATATGCTGAAATAAAAAAAATAAATAAATAAAAAAAAAAGAAATGACAGTGATCTAGCACCTCTTATATTTTCCTGGATGGAACCTGAGTCCATTATCCGAAGTGAGGTATCACAAGATTGGAAGAATAGGCTGCACATATACTCGCCATCAAATTGGCACTGACTGATCAACACTATGGTGCTCACACAGTATTAATATTCTCCAGGGAATGGGGGGATTGAGGGGGTAAACTTACAACTAATGGATGCAGTGAGCATTGTAGAGGGAAAGGGCATGCCTCTAATCCTCACTTGGGTGAGGCAAAGACATAAAATGTAACCAAAATGTTTGTATCATGAAATAAAATTTTTTTTAAAAAAAGATCCCATTTAGACAGAAAAAAAAAAACAAAAAAACCAATATTCCTCCAGCACCCAATGGACTTTTAGATTTTTTTCTAGTCTCTTGCTATTCAAAATACCACTGAAATGAATAAAATTGCATGTTTGTCATTTCTTATGTATGCAGTATATCAGTAAGAGATTTCTGTAAGTGAAATTGCTGGGTCAGTGGGTATATTCCTTTATAATTGTTATACATATTGATAAATTTTCCTCTGTAGAATTATACCAGTTTACATATATGCCCTCATGAATGCCTGTTTCTACACAGCTTTACCAAAGAGTAAATTGTCAAATTTTTAGATTTTGCCATTCTGGTGGGTAAAAATATTACAATAGGATCATTTTGAATATGTCATATTTCTTTTTATGTGAGGAGTTAAACATCTCTGTATATGTTTAAGAGATATTTGTGTTTATCTTTTGATGAACTTTGTCTTATTTTTGATGAATTTTCCTTTTCACATTTTTCTACTGAATGTGTGAACATTCTCTTAATTTCTAAGAGCCCTTCAAATTAGGAAAATTAGCTGTTAGTTGGACATATGAGTTGCAGATTTTTTCTATGTTTGTCATTTGTTTTATAATTTTCTTTTTACTTTTTGTTTTTTTCAAGAAGAACTTGTTAAATTTAGCAATATTTTAGATTTACATAAAAATTCTGAAGTTAGTACAGAGAGGTCCCATATACCTCAAACTCAGTTTCTCCTATTATTAACATCTTACATTAGTACAGCCCATTTGTTGCAAATAATGGACCAATATTAATACATTATTGTTAACTGAAGTCCACACTTTATGTTGATTTATTTTGTTTTATTAAAATTTCATGTAATAGAAGATTAACTATTTTAAGATGTAGAATTCAGTGGCATTTAATAAATTCCCAGTGTTGTACAACCACTACTTCTATTTAGTTTCAAACGTTTTCATCAATCCAAAAGGAAACCTCACACCCATTATGCAGTCACTATTGCCCTATCTTTCCAGCCCCTGGCAACCACCAATCTGCTTTTTGCTTCTGTGGAATTTTCTATTCTGGATATTTCACATACATGGAATTTTATAATATGTGACCTTTGTGTCTGAATTCTTGACCTTAGTATGTTTTTGAGGTTCATCTATGTTGCAGAATGTGTCAGTACTCAGTTCTTCATTATTTTTCTGGCTGGATAATTTTTTATTGTATGTATATACCACATTTTGTTTACCCACTCATCCACTGATGGACATTTGTTTAAATATTTGAGGAACAGCCAAGCTGTTTTTCACAGTGATTGTACCATTTTACATTTCCACCAGCAACATTTCAATTTCTCCATACCCTTGACAGCACTTGTTATTTTGTGTTTCTTGGGATTTTTTAAAATAGCCATCTCATAGGATTAGAGTAGTATTTATACTTTTGATCCGCATTTTCCTAATGACTAGTCATATTGAGCATTTCTCCACATGCTTGTTGGCTATTTGTACCATATATCTTTTTTGGAGAAATGTCTATTCAAGTCCTTTGCCACTTTCCAGTTGGGTTGTTTTTCTTTTTGTTGTTGAGTTGTAGGAGTTCTTCCTCCTACAGATACTATGCCCTATCATATATATCATTTGCAAATATTTTCTTGTATTTTGTAGGTTGTCTTTCATTTTCTTAATGGTGTCCTTTGAAGCACAAAAATTGAAGCATAAAAATTTTTTCCTATTTTTATTCTAGGAATTTTATAGTTTTAGTTCCTATATTTTGGTCATTGATTGATTTTAAGTTAAGTTTTATATTTAATGTAAGATAGGGGTTCAATATCATTCTTTAACATGTAGCTATCCAGGTGATCAAGCACCATGTGCTTAAGAGACTATTCTTTCCCCATAGAATGGTTTTGTTAAAAATTAATTGAAGTGGAGAGAATTCTTCATAACTTATTCTATGAGGCCAGTTTAAGCTTGATATCAAAAACAGACAAGGTAACACAAAAAAGGAAAATTTAAGAGCTCTACAGAGAAAACTAAGAAATACTGAGGAATGAAATAGCAGAGGGTGAAAACAGTTGGAAAACGATACCATGCTCATAGGTTGGCAGAATCAACATTGTAAAAATGTCTGTACTACTCAAAGTGGTCTACAGATTCAATGAAATCTCTATTAAAACACCAACATCATTTTTCACAGATCTAGGAAAAATAATTCTATGCTTCGTATGGAACCAGAGAAAACCCAGTACAGCAAAAGTAATCTTAAGCAAAAGGAACAAATTGGGAAGCATCAATTTACCAGACTGCAGGCTATATTACAAGGCTATAATAACTAAAACAGCATGGTACTGGTGCAAGAAAAGAGACACAGACCAATGGAACAGAACTGAGAACCCATATATAAAACCATCCTCATATAACCATCTAGTCTTTGACAAAACAGACAAAAACATACACTGGGGAAAGTATCCTTATTCAAAAATGGTGCTGGTAAAATTGGATAGCCACATGCAGAAGACTGAAACAGAATCTACACCTATCACCTCTCACAAAAATCAACTCACCATGGACAATAGACTTAAACCTAAGGTATGAAACTATAAGAATTCTAGAAGAAAATGTTGGGAAAACTCTTATAAACATTGGCCTAGGGAAAGAATTTGTGAAGAAGACCCAAAAGGCAAACACAACAACAACAAAAATAAATAAATGGGACCTGATCAAATTAAAAGGCTTCTGCACAGCCAATGAAACTATCATGGGAGCAAACAGACAACCTACAGAATGGGAGAAAATATTGGCATGCTACACATCCAATAAAGGGCTGATAACTAGAATCTATATAGAACTCAGAAAAATCAGCAAGAAAAAATCAAACAACCCTATCAAAAAGTGGGTGAAGTACATGAACACAAACTTTTCATAGAAGATAGACTAATAGCCAATGAACATATGAAAAAGTGCTCAACATCTGTAATCATCAGGGAAATGCAAATCAAAACCACAATGAGATATCACTTATCTCCAGTTAAAATGGCCTTTATCAAAAAGTCCCAAAACAATAAATCATGGCATGAATACAGAGAGATAAGAACACACATACACTGCTGGTGGATCTGCAAACTAGTACAACCTCTGTGGAAAGCAATACTGAGATACCTCAAAGAGATTCAAGTAGATTTACCATCTGATCCAGCAATCCCATTACTGGACATCTACCCCAAAGAACAAAAGACATTCTATAAAAAAGACATCTGCACTCAAATGTTTATAGCAGTACAATTCACAGCTGCAAAGATGTGGAAGCAATGCAAGTGCCTATCAATACATAAGTGGTTAATAAAATGTGATACATGTTTACTATGAAATTCTACTCAGTCACAAAAACAATGGGAATCTAGCACTTCTTGTATTATCCTGGATAGAGCTGCAGCCCATTCTACTAAGTGAAGTATCTCAAGAATGAAAAAAGAAGCACCACATGTACTCACCGTCAAATTGGTTTTAACTGATCAACACCTAAGTGCACATATAGTAATAACATTCATTGAGTGTCAGGTAAATGGGAAGGGAGAAGTGAGGATGGGTATATACACACATGAAATGTGTACCTTCTGGGGGATGGAAATGCTTGAAGCTCTGACTTGGGTGGGACACAGGTAATATACATAACCTAAACATTTGAACCTCCATAATATGCTGCAATAAAAAGGACTAAAAAAAAAAAAAAGAAAATAGACTAATGGCCAAGAAACATGAAAAAATGCTCAACATCTCTAATCATCAGGGAAATGCAAATCAAAACCACAATAAGATATCATTTATCTCCAGTGAGAATGACCTTTATCAAAAAGTCCCAAAACAATAAATGTTGGCATGGATGCGAAGAGATAGGCACACTCATACACTACTGGTGGAACTGCAAACTAGTACAACCTCTGTGGAAAGTAATTTGGAGATACTTCAAAGAGGTACAAGTAGAACTACCATTTGATCCAGCAATCTCATTACTGGGCATCTACCCAGAAGAACAAAAGACATTCTATAAAAAAGATATTTACACTCAAATGTTTATAGCAGCACAATTCACAATTGCGAAGATGTGGAAACAACCCAAGTGCCCATCAATACAAGAGTGGATTAATAAAATGTGGTATATGTATACCATGAAGTCCTACTCAGCCACAAAAAACAATGGGGATCTAGTACTTTTTGTTTTATCCTGGATAAAGCTGGAGCCCATTCTACTAAGTGAAGTATTGCAAGAATGGAAAAACAAGCATCATATGTACCACAATCAAATTGGTATTAACTGTCTTAACTGAGCGACACTGAAGTGCACGTATAGTAGTAACATTCATCAGGTGTCACGCAGATGGAAGGGAAGAGGATGGGTTCTGTATATTGACATTTAATGGGTGCACTGTGCACCATCTGGGGGATGGACATGTTTGAAGCTCTGACTCAGGTGAGGCAAAGGCACTATATGTAAGCTAAACAATTGTACGCCCGTAATATACTGAAATTTAAAAAAAAATTGTAAAAAGTAAAAAAAAGAAAATTACAAATCTCGTAATTCACGGGTGGGGCAAGGTGGCTGACTAGAGACAACAGTCACCAGATCATTTCAGAAAGAAGGAAAAGTTTTAGATGAAAAAGCCAGCTCAGGTGTAATTCTGAGGGAAAAATGCCAAACCTACCGGAGATTCCACGGCAAGAAGCTGCGGAAAAGAACAGTAAGAAGAAAGATTTTGGCAGAGATAAGCCCCCGAGGAACTTGGAGCCCTGCGGAAAAGGTAGATGGGGGGTTTGTTTCTCCTCTCTTCATACCACTGACAGCCTACAGGCTCCCAAGCTGCTGGAGAGCTTCTCTGCCGTCATGATCCCATAAGCTGCTGCTGCCAGTGAACTGGGAACTTCTTGAGAACAAAACACCAGGCTGTCAGCCCCCTCAGGGTCATTCCTCATCACCATGGACCCAAGCCAAGGCAGTGGGTGTCATACTGCTTTTTTTAAATTTCAGAATATTACATGGGTACAAATGTTTTGATTACACGTTTTGCTTTTGTGCAGTTTAAGTCAAAGTTGTAAGTGTACCCACCAGTGAGGTAGCATGCATTGTACCTGATAGGTGTAAATTTACCCATCCCTTCCTCCCTCCTCCAACCTACTTGGTTTCCGTTGACTTTTATTACCATATGTGCATGGGTGTTGATCAGTTAGTTCCAATTTAATAGTAAGCATATGTGGTGTTTATTTTTTCATTTTTATGATACTTTGCTTAGAAGAATGGTCGCTCATACCATCCAGATGATATAAAAGGTATTAGTGCACCATTTTTTGTGGCTGCATAGTATTCCATAGTACACACATACCACATTTTATTAATCCACTCATGTATTGATGGGCACATGGGTTGATTTCACATCTTTGCAATTGTGAATTGTGCTGCAATAAACATTAAAGTGCACATGTCTTTTTGATAAAATGACTTTTTTTTTCCTTTGGGTAAATAGCCAATAGAGGGATTGCTAGATCAAATGGTAGGTCTACTTTCGGTTCTTTGAGATATCTTCATATTATTTTCCACATAGGTTGTACTAGTTTGCAGCCCACCAATGGTGTATAAGTGTTCCCTTCTCTCCACATCCACGCCAGTATCTATTGTTCTGGGATTTTTTAATAAAAGCCATTCTCACTGGAGTTAAGTAATATCTCATTGTGGTCTTGATTTGCATTTCCCTGATGATTAAAGACTTTGAGCATTTTTTCATATGCTTATTGGCCATTAGTCTATCTTCTTTTGAAAAGCTTCTGTTCATGTCTTTTGCCCACTTTTATATGGGATTATTTGATTTTTTTCTTGCTGATTTGTTTGAGTTCTTTATAGATTCTGGTTATCAGCCCTTTGTTGGATGTATACCATGCAAATATTTTCTCCCATTTTGTAGGTTATCTATTCTCTCTACTGATTGTTTCCTTGGCTATACAGAAGCTTTTTAGTTTAATATTGTCCCATTTGTTTTGTTTTTTATTTCAGCAAATTATGGAGGTAAAAATGTTGAGGTTACATATATTGCCTTTGCTCCTCCTAAGTCAGTTTCAAGCATGTCCAATTTTTGTTGTTGCTGTGAATGCCTTTTGGGTCTTCTTCATAAATCCTTTGCCTGGGCCAATGTGTAGAAGAGTTTTTCTAACATTTTCTTCTATAATTCTTATAGTTTAATGTCTTAGGTTTAAGTCTATTATTCATTGTGATTTAATTTTTGTGAGTGGTGAGAGATATGGATCCTGTTTCAGTCTTCTACATGTGGCTAACCAATTTTCCCAGCACAATTATTGAATAGGGATTCTTTTCCCAAGAGTGTATTTTTGTCTGCTTTATCAAAGATCAGATGGCAATATGAGGATGGTTTTATATTTGTGTTCTCTGTTCTGATTCATAGGTCTATGTCTCTCTTTCTATGCCAGTATCATACTGTTTTGGTTACTATAGCCTTGTAGTATAGCTTGAAGTCTGGTAAAGTGATGCCTCCTGATTTGTTGTTATTGCTTAAGGTTGCTTTGGCTATTTGGGGTCTTTTCCGATTTTATACGAAGCATAGAACTACTTTTCCTAGATCCGCAAAAAATGATATTGATATTTTAATGGGGATTGTATTGAATCTGTAGATCACATTGGGTAATAAAGACATTTTAAAAATGCGAATCAGGAAGAAATAGAAATCCTTAACAGAATAATAATGAGCAGTGAGACTGAAGCAGATTAAAAATCTCCCACCAAAAAGAAGCCCCAGGCCAGATGGATCATAGCCAAATTCTGCCAGAACTACAAAGAAGAGCTGGTACCTATTCTACAGAAATTATTCCATAACATCAAGAATGAGGGAATCCTCCCTAACTCATTCAATGAAGTCAATATCACCCTAATACCAAAGCCAGGAAAAAACACAACAAAGAAATAAAACTACAGACCTATATCCCTTATGAATATAGATGGAAAAATCTTCAACAAAATACTAGCAAAGCAAATTCAACAGCACAGAAAAAAGATAATTAGGACAGAAGTGGTGACTCACACTTGTAATCCTAACACTTTGGAGTCCGAGGCAGGAGGATCACTTGAGGTCAGGCATTCGAGACCAGCCTGAGAAAGAGCGAGACCTCATCTCTACTAAAAATAGAAAAAAAATCTCAATATGGTATTGCACACCTGTAGTCCTAGCTACTCAGGAGGCTGATGCAGGAGGATCACTTGAGCCTGGGGGATTGAGGTTGCAGTGAGCTATGATGGTGCCACTGCACTTTTGCCAGCACAACAGAGAAAAAGAGTAAAACTGTGTCTCAAAAGATAATGCACGATGATCAAGTGGGTTTCATCCCAGGGATGCAAAGATGGTTCAACATATGCAAATCAATAAACATGATTCACCACATAGACAACAAAAAAATAAAGACCATGTGATCATCTCAATAGATGCAGAAAAAGTATGTGATAAAATCTATCACTTTTTCATGATAAAAACCCTCAACAAGCTGGGCATAGAAGGAATATATCTCAAAATTATAAAAAGCCATATATAACAAACCCACAGATGGCATCACACTGAATCGGGAAAGATTGAAAGCATTTCTCCTAAGAACCGAAATAAGACAAGGGTACCCACTGTCACCACTTCTATTTGCCATAGTGTTAGAAGTACTAGCCAAGTAATCATGCAAGAGAAAGAAATAAAGGACATCCAAATTGGAAAAGAAGAGGTTGTCTGGCCACTCAATTCTATTCATTTGGACTATGTATTTATCCTCATGCCAGTATCATACTGTTTTGATTACTGTAGCTATGTAATGAGTTTTGAAATGGAGACATACAAGTTCTCCAACATTGTTCTTCTTTTTCAATATTGTTTGGTTATTTAGGGCCCTTTGTAATTCTATATGAGTCTGCGAATCACCTTTTCCATTTCTGCAAAGAATAAAAGGTTATTGGAATTTTCATAAGGTTTCCATTGAATCTGTAGATTGCTTGCAGAAAAATTGTCATCTTAACAATATTAAGTCTCCAATTTTTGAACACAGGATATCTTCCCATTTATTTAGGTTTTCTCAAACATCTTTCATCAATGTTATATAGTTTTTTACTGCATAAATATTTAACTTCCTTGATTAAATTTATTTGGAGGGTTTTTTTTTTTGTCCTATATCAATTTCTGTGATTATATAATAAAAACTATCAGTATCTTTTATGGTTGTAGATTTTGAGTCATAGTGAGAAAAATGTCTTCTCTACTTTAAGATTATAAACGAATATCCCAATGTTTCTTTCTAGAACTTTTCTGGGCTTTATTATTATCATTTAAATCTTCAATTCATTTTGAATTCATCTTGCTGAAAAATGTGAAGTATACGTCCAAATTATTTTTCCCCTTTGGCTTTCTAATTGTTCTAACATCATTTATTGTATAGATCTTCTTTTCCCTCACTGGTTTAAGATGCCACTTTAATCATATATTACATTCCACATACATTTGCACTTTTTACTGGAATTTCTATTTAGCTCATTTGTTTGTCTATTTGTACTCCAACATCATACTATTTTGATATTTGAGTTTTTATAGTATGTTTTGACATCTGGGAAGGATAGTCTGACCCCATGTTTCTTTTTCCTTACAGTTTTAATTATTATTCTTGTTCATTCTTTTTTCCTGTAAACCTGAAAATCACATTGTCAGGTTAAAAGAAACCTTGTTTTAGTTTTATTCGGCTTACATTAAATTTAGAAATTAATTTAAAGAAACTTTACGTCTTTATGATGTCAAGTCTTTCTATCCAAGAATATGTTATGCCTTTTTATTTGTTCAAGTCTTCTGTTGAGGCTGTTAGTAATACATAAAATATTTATTTATATAGGGCCAGCCTATTTATTGTTCTGTTTATTCCTTGTTATTTTATCTTATTCATTCCCCTTTAAATGGGACATTTTCTTTCATTTTTTCTTCTAACAGGTTTTTGTTTAAATCAGTCTAATTCATGAGAGCAGTAATATCTGTCTATTCTCAAGAGAGAACTGGTACAAAAAACTATGCCCTCTTCTCACTTTGCCCACAAGGACATATCCTAAATTATAGTTTCTTATCACTGGCATAAAGTTAACCCTTTATTATAATTGTAATTTATGCTCTAGATTTGAATGAAGAAAGGCTTAAAAACTATAAATGAATGACATGGAAGTAATAATGTTTCTATACGATCTCAGTGTTTTATATTATTTAAACTTAGCATTAATATATATATAGCTAATTTATGTACATATGAATATTTATGTGTAAAAATACGCATACTTAAATATATGCTCATACACCTACAAAACCTATACGTATATCCTGGAGTAAAAATATCTTTGAATTAATATTCCTTTAGTTTGTTCTGGTAGTCATATAATATATCATCTTAATATTACGTCTGTGGAGTAAAAACTGCTTTGGAATAACTTTGAAGTCTGAAACAAGAGGACTCTCCTCAGCCATATGTTTCAGCACCAATTGTCTTTTATTGGTAGATCAGTTCATGGTATAAACTAGGTATTTCCTGTCTCTAAGAAATGGCTGATTTGTGTCATTCATCCCTGTAGTCCTCAGCAGATTTTGTTTCTTCTCTTTCCAAGTAATGTCAGCTTCACTTTTGAAAAGAAGACTTTCCTAAACAACAAGGAAGTAGACAAATTAATTGTTAGCACTTATATTTCCGAAAAGATTTGCTTGCCACCTTTGGCCTTGTATCATTCACAAAATGTACAACTTAGGAACTCAGCATGGCTACCCAACAAAAACAGTTTTTATTTATTTGTTTGTTTGCTTATTTATTTGCATTTACTGAACCAGCTCAAAAGCTGTAAAATTTAATGTTATATCCTGGAAGATGTAAGTAATTTTAAAAATTAAATAGAATCATGCCTAACACAAATGAGCACGTAATAAATATTTGATAGAAAATGGAATAAATGAATGATTCAATGAAAAAATTTACTTTCAAAATTCACTTTTGATATCTTAATTTTAACTTTCTCACCAAAAGGAGGCAGTTTTCTTTATTGCTGCTAATAAAATCTGGGAGGAGGGAAGCTTTGCCATCAACCAGTATTTGGCTTTAGGTTTTCTGCATGTCTCTCTCTCTCCCCTTCTTATTTGTCCACAAGGAAGGATGATACTTCCATCTGGTCATGCTCTATTTCATGTGATGTATCCTGCAATATCCAAGGAGAAGTTCTCAAACTCCAGAGAAGGTGGAAGCAGTAGGCCTATTAAGGAGCAAGGCAGGAGCAAAGGAAAACACGACCAACAAATATTTGGAATGGCGGGTTGGACCAGAGTGGTGGTGGTCAAAGAATAGTTACCAAACTTTCACTGACTGCAGGAATGTTTCATGGCCCTAGATTGCCAAGCACACAGTAAACTTCAAGCCCACCATCCATGTAGTCATATTGGGGAAGTAAAGGCCAATTCTTCCAGTGAAAAAGAATATCCTAAGTGCCTAGTCCTCATTTTGTCTCTGTAAAGGGATCAAGGAGTTAGAGCAGTCATGAATTTTGATCCTAAAAAGTTCAGATCTAGTTTGAACTTTTTCTCTAGTAATAGGGGGAAAAAATGTGACTAGCAGACATGAAGCAACAAGAGAGCTGTAGAGAAAATAGATAATTTTTTTAAAAGTGGCCATCTACCAGCCCTAACTGCAATAATTATTCAGACATTGTGAATCTTACTAAGACATTAAAAAACAGAGACATGTTAGGCACTAATTTTCATGGAGGAGTCATAGAGAGCCTTGACAGTCACAGTTTCTAGGGCGGCCAGCGTCCCTCCACAGTCTTGAGGTCAGGATGTTAACCCACATCCTTGGAGCACTTACTGTGTGTAAGGCACCTGCATCAACTACATGACATATATCATGTCATTTAACTTCAAAACAACTCTGTGAAATGCTTCTTTTAATATCCTATTTACCAATGAGGACACAGAGGCAAAGAAAGACTCAGAACCTTGGCTACCAGCAAATGTTTGATTGAAACAGAGGGTCTAGGATTGAATCTAGACCCTCTGCACCAGAGTCCAAGCTCTTCAGTCACTGTGCTTTTTAAAAAAAAAAAAAACTGAAAGTTGAGAATTTTTAAGCAAGAAGCAAATAAAGAAACTTTCACTTGAATGCAAGTTGTTTTTTTCTCACATTCAGCTGAAACACTAAAGTCTCCCCCATGCACTCTCTCATTCAAAACCCTAACAGAAAATGCAACAAAACCACTTTATTCCAACAACCTGCAGACCCTCAGGTCAATTTTCTTGCAAGCGTACTCTAGACGTGCACACAATGGTGAACTATGAAAGAGGGCATCGGCTTCCCTGCAGCAGCTGTAAGGATGCTGCAGGCCAGGGCCAGGAGGTCACCAGAAAGGTTGTCCTTGAAAAGCAGAGATGACTGATGGCCCAAATGTACAAGGGGCTCTGGAATGCTCTTTTATCTTAAGTCCCAGTACTCCCACAGCCCCCAGCCCTCCATTCTTCCCATACCTTGTTTTCCATCCCTCATGCTACAGATTTACTCTCCTTCCTGCCTTTCATTAGCCTGTCCCACAACCAACCTCCATCCTGCTTTCCTGTCCTCCCTAAGAGCCAAGAGGGCTCTGACATGAGGGAAGCACTCTATCATCATGACAGAAAGTGTCAGGTGCATAAGATAAATGCAAATTTCATGGCACCACTGCTTCATTCAGCCAGGTTTTATGAGACTGAGAAAACTTGGAACCTTATGCTGTGGGGCCATTTGGCTGGCAGGGAGCAGAACAGACTTTATCCAGCACCGGCTGTTGGCAGCTCTGGTGCTAGATTTATACAGTGAGTTGGAGATTGCTTTGGCTATCAAGGCTACTGCTCAGCCAGCTGGGGGCCTCTGAGTGAAGGAAGAGTAATGGTGTGAATCCTGGGAGAGAGCGTTCCACCTGAGCACTCCCAGTCACATCTCCAGGATCCCACCTCAGACCGGAGAGTTGGTCCCGATGAGAGGAGCCTCACACACAGAGACAGAGCCACTCTTCTCTGATGCATAATACACTAGTAAAACCTGGCTCCAGCAAAACTGGAGTGAGAAAAAGATTTCTCTGGTGAGAAAGTAGGTCTATTTTGTTGTTTTTGTTTGCATTTGTAATTTTCTATTATAGAGGATGTGGCTCCATCTGTCTTCAAATCTATTATCCAGAGGGGGTGTCCACCTAGCAGAGTAAGTTTGAAATAGGCTGTGGCATGATGGCAAAACACTCAGATCCTAGAGCCAGACTGCCCAAGTTTGAATCCAGCTTTCTTCCCTTACCAGCTTTATATAACCTTGGGCAATTTTTTAATGCTCTTTGCATCTCAGTTCTCTCTGTTTAAAGTGGGCATAATAACAGTACTTATAAT
>CAUYSK010067830.1:0-21611 GCA_963575035.1 Avahi laniger | reverse complement strand
CTCTTTGTAATACATCCCATTTTTAATTGTCTAAGATGATGTGCTATTGTGCACAAGAGTCTAATTATAGTGATGATACATGTGACAGCTAGACTTTTTTATAACTGAGAATTTCTCAATGGGTTTGCGACAGACACATGAGTTGCTTATTTGCCGGGTGTTTAATGTGTCTTTTTCTCCTTTGTTTTTCATTATCAAGCAGCCATGGTAAAAATATCACAAGAGAAGATTACTAGGGTCATTATTTTAGTGACACTGAATTTCAAATCTAGACCTTAAAACTCTTTACATTTTTAAACTCATCTTTTTGTTTGATAAATTTTGCGAGAAAACTTTTATTGTTATCAATAGGCAATATAGACTTCAGGGATAACTATTGAATTTGAAAAAATAGTTAAGGAAACCACTGCTAACAACAATACAAAACCAGGGTTCATATAAAAAAACTCCTTGGATCCCTCATGAATACCTATTTATCTGTCTCTGTATATTTTTAAGAACCTGCTAACATTTTTTTTGGTGATGGGGTCTCACTGTGTTGCGCATGACCTTGAACTCCTGGGCTCAAGCCCCTAATCCTCCCACCTCAGCCTCCAGAGAAGCTGGGACTACAGGCATATGCCACTATACCCAACTGAGCCTGTTAACTTTTATTTAATTTTGCGAAAGTATATCTTTACTGTTTTCAGCCTAAATATAGTCATATAAACGGATGGTATTATTGAATTTATGATTTGTAGAGAAAAGAGATGTGAACTAATGATTAAGAATAATACCAGAGTGAGTAGTCTAATGTCCAATGTGACTTCTTTTGACTAAAAGAAGCCCTTTTGCCTTTAAGATATTTAAATTTAAAAAGAACAGACAAATTCTCAAGGCTATATGGTTACAAGATGAAGAAAGCAAACAGAATCATTAAAGTGATGAACCGACTGGTTATTTGTACGGGGGCAAAAGGCCACTTAAAGTGAAACCACTTAAATAAGGGTCAAATGTCATGGTGGGAAAATCAAGTTTTTGGACATTATCCTGAAAAATGCCACATAAAACAGAGAGTTAATTCTCTTATTTGTATTTGTGTTGAGAGTCACCAATGTCACCCCTACATTTGGAGATTTGTTAGAAGGACTTATAGAACTTAGTATATAGTTGTACTTGTGGCTAAGATTTATTGTACCAGTGTAGACCAGGATTTCTTAACCTTGACATTACTGACATTTGTTGCTGGGTATTTCTTTACTGTGGTGTACTGTTCTATCTATACATCGTAAGATGTTTAGCAGCATATCTGACCTCGACCCACTACATGCCAGTGGCACCCACATTCTCCAGTTATGACAACCAAAAATGTCTCCAGAAATTGCTGAGTGTACTCTGGGGCACAAAATCATCCCCTGTTGAGAACCACTGAGTTTTACGTACAGACGATTGAACAGAATAAAGTATCTAGAAATAGACTGTTGCATATGTAGTCAGTTGGTTTTTGACAGTGGTGCAAAGGCAATTCAATAGAAAAAGGATACTCTTTCAACATAAGGAGTTAGAACCTTTGCATTTCGATTTGCAGAAAAGAAATGAACCTCAAAAAAATGAACCCTTAATTTTCACCATATATAAAAATTAATTTAAAATGGATCACATCCACTTGGCCTAGCTCTACCCTCCAACCCCCAAGTGCTCAAGCATGCTATCTATCTAGGGGCCTGGGACTCACACTGCCCATCCCTCACAACTGGCACCTGAGTATTTCTCCTGGAGGCCTGAGAACAGGCCCACCCAACCTGCAGCTACCACCACAGCTGGCACCCACACCCATACACTACCTGTGGGCCTGGGGACTGCCCTTTTCAGCCCATTGCAGCCACTAATGCCAGTACGGACTGCTTGGGAGCCAGAGTATTGTCCCACCACTGCTCCTGCCATCGCCCATACCACCACGCCCAATACCCAGGGCTCAAGCATTGTCCCACCTGCCTGGTCCACTGCTGCCACTGGAAGCACCCAAACAAGCTGCCTAGAGGCCCAAGAATCAGCATGCCTGGATCTGCTAACACCGGTGCCAGCGTATGCCACCCTGGGGCTTTGAGTTACTCAGAGCAATCTTATTTACAGTAGAAACTTTTCTTCTCAAAAAAATGTCACAACCTCTTTGACCCTAGTTTACTTTTCTTTAAAATGATGGGATTGCAGAAGATTATTTCTAAGTTTCCCTCTATCTTTTATATTCTGTGAATATAAGTCTGTTATTTAGGGCACATATTTCCATAGGGAGACTGTTAGAATGGATATTAGGTTCCTAAGCTAATTCACAAAACCTCTTGAACAAGTAGTATACCTAAAATATAGTCCAACTATTAATAGAACTTTATTCAACTGTGTCTAATGGCAATTTATAATACAGTTTATAATGTAATATAATCCTGAAGCAACTCTTGCCCCCTTTTCTATTCCATCCTCCAGCACCTTGGGGAAGAGCAAGAAGCTATGTTAAAGAAATAGGGTAAATCATTCTGGGTATCAATAATTCCACATTTATATACAAGTGGCTTAATCTGCACAGTATCTAGACCTGTGCTATCGCATATGGTAGCCACTAGCTTCTTTTAGCTATTTAAATTTAAATTAATTAGATAAAATAAATTAATTTCATCAGTTACATCAGCCACATTTCAGATGCTCAGGAGCCATGTGAGACTAGTGGCTACCCTATTGCACAGAGCAGATATATTAAGAGAGCATTTGATGGTGCCAGAAAGTTCTCCTGGGCAGTACTGATCTAGAACTGGACCTACCTATGCCTGCCTTTTACTGTAATGAAGGTGCATATTATACTTTCATGTCATTGTGTTTGATTCTTTTATGAGGACCAATCAGGACAAATGTATCAATCATTTTGATTGATATATCAAATATTGATCGATATATCAAATACATATAATCAATTATATTTGATTATATCAAATTTAAAAAATTTTCTTGACCGGAATTCAAAAACTTTTTTCCATAACTTTTAATGCTTGGTAGTAGTGTCTTGTGATGAAAGTAGGAATGATTCATCTTAGGTGTCTGTAGAGGTAACTTTGAAAAAATACCTTATAGGCAGCTGAGATTCTACTACAAAATGGAGCAAACCCTAATCAAAAAAATCAAAAACAGAAGACTGCTTTGGATGAGGCAGATGATGAAAAAATGAAAGAGTTGTTAAAATCTTACGGTGCTATTGAGATCAATAATAGAGAAGAGAGTAATGTTACAATCAATGGTATGTATATCAGTATTGTTTGCTATTTTATACAGGTATATACCAAGTATGCCTTTGCTTAGGAAAATAAAATCTTCTAATTTGTAGAGTATAGATGTGTCCTGTGTTTATTAAACTCTTAAAAAGTTATTTATTTTTAGAAATTAGCATTTTCAAATTGATTTAATTTATAAATCATATGATCCTATTGCATTGGTGTGACATATTGAAATGAAGCATATATCATTCATCAGTCAAACATTAATCTCCCTAACATTGGGTTTGAAATAGAGACATAACTGAAACCAAGTAGACTAGTTTACCTGTAGTGGGGCTGGAAAGGAGTGACATTATACTGAAATCTTTGCAACTAAGACTTCATTACTTAAAATTTATAATGATTTATACATCAGTTGGACTTATGCCAACTTTTCAAGAATCTAATACTAGCATATTAATCTGTTAAGCAGATATACTTGTGTGTATATAATATATATTATAGTGAAAAGAATATTTAGGAGAAAATTTTATAAACCATTTTTTAGCAATAGTTTGCATTTTATTAAGTATTGAGGAGAAGGAATTGTTCTTCCTTTTCCCTCATGCTTGAGCCTTGACTTACAGAAGAAGATACTCAGGAACATACCTGCCCTCACTATGAGGAAGAATGCTAGGGAGAGAAAGAAACCCTGTCAGACACTTCTTCCCTAACCTACCTACCAACATCCTTAGCAACCGTTGATTTTCAGGGGAACAGTTACTGATATGATTGGTCAAAGCCAAGGATAGTCATTGTGTTATATTTTACTAGCAGATTAGATCACATGCAGGTCAAGGCCAAGACTGGTACAAATTTCCTCTTTTCATTGCCTGCTACTATATAGAAAATCATAGGGTCAGAGCCTTTCTCAGGGTCCCAGCTATTTGACTTTCCCTCTGTATAACCATATTTGAAGGTCCCCATGATTTAGATCAGCTTGGCTTTCCAGAGAAGCCTAACTAACATTTGGAGTTATTGAGCACTCTGTTACAAAGTGCTGTATCTATTCCCACATGTCTGTTGTTTTTTGTTTTCCTCGATCAAGTACCCAAGAGGGATGAAGGATATAGGGTATAATGGTAATATGGAGAAAAGGAATCCAGAATGGGAAGAGAGTCCAAGAGAACTTTACAGAGGCTGTGAATCGTAGTCATACAGGCTAAGAGCATGGAATTTGGAGTCAGATAAAATCTGGTTTCAATACTAGCTGTGTGATGTTGGGGAACTTCCTGAACCCCTCTAAGCCTCACTTTCCTGTTCTATAGAATGGGTATAATAAACTACCTACCTCAAAGGATTCATATGAAGATTAAATGATTCAAGGAAAATATTTGGCATCAAGCATGTGACAAGTGCTCAGTAAATGTCAACTATAAATAATAATAATGAGGTGCTAATTAACATGAAGCTATTATAGTAATTGTAAACTTAATTTATCCTTCCCATCTCTGTCACCATTAAAACTGATAAAATAAAGCTAAATTTTTTGTTAAATTTCTTTTCTTTCTTTCTTTTCTTGCTTTTTTTTTCCTCCCACTCAAAATGTCCAAGGTCTAAAAGCTAAATTTTTATACATTCTTATTATATTTTCTGATTTTATTTTTTAAAGTAGAAACTCCTGGTGTCCGGTTAAAAAGACATAAACAGTGTTTTTGTGGTGATGGAAAAACTGTTGATCCACCTTCCTTTTCACACCAAGGAGAAACAAGAGAAAACCTTCCTGTGGTGAGTAAAGTTGAAATTCTTTTCATTCTTCAGCCTAGAAAATGCCATTCTTTGGGCCAGCCAGGTATTGGCTAGTGGTAACTTTCTTTTCATTTTAAGGATACACAGATTGAAAATCAGATTGTCATAAGAAAATAAGATAGCATAATTGAACAGAATAAGCCAAAAAGATATTCTATATGGTTAACTCTTAATTATTTGCATTGAATACAGAATTATGGATTAGCTGCTGTCCTTTACACCTAGCTTGAGTTTCGGCTACTTCCTGTCGCATAGACACTGCCACTGTATGAGTGTGTCTTCATTCACCCCTGAAAGTGTCCAGGATACATAGGATGTGGAAAAGATGATGGAACCCACACAGAGAAAAGGAAAGCAACTGGTTTAGCTTTTCTAGATCCCAAATGCTTTACAGTGATAGAATTTGCTGTGAAATCCACATGTAAAGGTAGATTTTTACAAAAATAACATAACAGTTGCTCAATAAAATATATATTGATTGATGAGATGGATATGGATATTCTATGTTTGACAAAAACAGAAAGCTTAACTAGACAGAAACTTGTTAAGCAAGGTAGCATCCTCAGTGATGCTGAATAAGTGGTTTGGATAGACTAATCACATCCATAAGAAAAGCAAGACAGAAGGGAAAGTCGACACTAAAAGATGTTTTCTTATGTGAGTAGAGGCTTGGCTGGGGGCACAAGTTCAGGCCTTTAGTTTGCTTTCATAAGCCACTGTATTAAGAGGTAAACCTTAGTGGTTTTGTTTGTTTATTTGTTTTGCATATTTTATAGTTTCACTTTGATGTATTTAATAAATGACAGCAGTAAGATTTCCTTACTAAATAATCAGATGATTTTATTATATACATTTTTTATATCCCTTGTGAGCAACAAAGTAAAATTTCAGAGAAACTTATTCAGAAAGCTTTGAGGAGCTACATGTTTTAGAAATGAATGTTGTCAAGAGTATATTAAAGGATAGGTAATATGGGTCAGTCCCGTCACCATTTATGGAGCAACAGCTATGTGGAAACAGTACACAAATATAAAAGCCATGTTCTTGCCTTGATGAGGAAATATTAATATAATGTGTAAGATATTATATATTAAATATGTAATGTATAAGATAATATATATTATATAATGTCTTATACATTGTATTTTATATATATAATGCTAAATTATGTCACAATGAAATTCTTAAATAATTCTTAGAAAAGAGAAATTGGTATGGAATAGATAAATCAGAAGTTTTATATATAAGATGGGTTTTATACAATAATAATAAGCAGTTTTTAGTGAACTCTTACTTTGTACTGGCATTGTCCTTAGCATTTTACATGTGTTACTTAATGCTGGCACAGATAAGTAACTTGCTGGAGTTGCCCAGCTAGGAAGAGGTGGAGCCAGGAGTCACATTGAGGAAGTATAGTTTGTTCCAGAGCCCACTCCACAATCCTGTCTCTTATGAGAAAGAGAGCAATCTGGGCAGAGTGAACCGAAAGCATTCCAGGCAGGAAGATTAGTACTGACAGGGGTTTGAAGGGGTGGTATCAAGTCTCCATTCTGAGTTTTTGGGGGAGTAGTCTTTGTATTTCTAAGATTATATGTGAGATTTTAATAGTGTGCAATGAGACTCATAAAACCTTAAAGTGAACTTGTTGCGTGTGTGTGATCTTTAATATTCTTGCTGTTTATTTTTTTCTCCTATGACTATAATTTTAACAGAAGTCAGTGAGAAATTATGATTTTTTTAATATGGTTACTGTTCTTACATTCTATTTTCCAGGAGATCTACATAAATCAAGATATATTTAAGTTTACTTTTTTTCCAAATCTGCAACATTTATACAGTTAAGTTACACAAAGCATGAGTAGATTTTTGAGCATAAAGAGAAATGAGCATTTTTAGGAGCACTTTCTTTAGCACTTTATTTACTGTGCATTGTCAGTGGCACATAAGAGAACACATCTATCCCCTGATAATGAAGTTTCTAATATTTTTATCTGATAGCATCAGACACTCAGTGCCATTCTGCAAGAAATAGAAGAAAAACAAGAAAATTTATTAGCATTTGAAATAAGAAACCCTGAAGATGCAGGTAAATATGGACTCATACTTAAGTTTGACTATTTCAGACATCCAAGGTCATCGCTGCCTCATCTTCTTGAAGTACATGTTTACTTCAAAGCTCACAAGGGCTGAAAAAGTGGTCTCCTATTTTTATGCAAGAGTATTTAAAAGTTCCAGGAATTATCATTGAAAGTAATTAAAATAATTACTTAAATAAGCCTTAATTTACATATCTGGGCCATTAATATTGGGGAATAGGGTAGGGAATAATGGCTTTTCAAATTTGAAAGTGGGGCTAAATCCTGTGTGACCAAATTTAACATTTACTATCCCTCAATTAACTAACTTTTTATTACCATATTTCTAGAACAGTACATTGAAAAAATGTTGAAGATAAAAGAGATTATGGATAGTGTGCTTGCCAAACAGAAAGCAGAAAGGGATGATCTGGCTAAAAAATACAGGTAAGTGAAAAAAATGGGAGTGCTTTAGAGTTTCTACAATTTAATCCATTTATAGCTGCAATACTGAGACCTAGATTTTCTTAACAATACAAACATTAAGCCCAAAAAATGACTTTTTGAGGCTGTCTGTTACCTCCATGGGGAATTATACTTGCTGGAAAGATATTTTTCTACTTTATTCCTTGAAATATTCAGAAAAGAACATTTTAATATCTTAAAAGGTTGTCTCCAGTGAAAAATTTTTATGAAAGCCCTTCTGGTCATGAATCCCACAGATAGATTTCTTTCCTTAGCACATTCAAATTTTCTACATTGAAAGTTTTTTTTTCTTTTTGCTATCACAGATGTCATCCTTCTAAGCAGTTGATTAATTTTGTATTTTATTATATTTCCAAAATCTCTGAGTCTTTAAGGAATTTTGTCCTGGTTATATTATATACCTCTTTTCATTTTTTTCATGAAAAAAATTTTATGTAATTCTTTTCTTTTTTGGCATTAATTTTTATTTGTTTTTCATTGACTTAGCTTATTCAGATTTAAGACTTCTAAATATTTCCTAACATATTCTTACCTTATAATCATTTGACATCTATAATTATTAATAATACATATTCAGTTTTTTTCTGAACTTACTTAAAAATCAGTTTTCTGTTTTTACTTATAAATCTACTGTATTTTATCCCTATTTTGACTTCCTTTCCAGTGAATAAGTATCATAAGTTCCTTTCTATTTCCTGACTGTCACTATAAAGCAAGTGTATGACCTACAAATGGTAGTTGATTATAGGGAATTTTCTAGAGGACTTTGGAGAGGGTTGCTTCAATTTTTCTTTAGTGTCCTATGGTTAGCAACATACTCTACCTGGAATTTTTGAAAGTTCCTGATCAGTTGGAGTTTTAAGTGTATACATCCTTATCAATATGTTGCTATAAGACTTCACATCTTGATATGGGTATCTAAAGAGAGCACCTTTGTTTTTTGTCTGAACTCCTTGTTTCATGTAGTTTTAAGTGTGATATTATTTATTCCTTGTTTTCTTTCTCCTCTGTCCAGCATCTTGCATTTTATGCCACCAGTTGTTTGCTAATCCGATTTCTTCTTTTTTCTGCTTTTTCCGCTTACATATACTACTTCTTTTAACATCCAGTCTGCTGGGAATTTAGTATCAACAACTCTAAACTTTGATAGGAAAGGCAAGTTTGCTATACTATTGCTTTTCCTTGAAACAGTGGTCCAGGGTCCCCTGGTGGCTCTCTGAAACCATTTCAGGGTATCCATGAATTCAAAACTATTTTTTATAACAATACTAAGATGTTATTTGCCTTCTGGGCTCTCATTCCCTCATGAGTGTACAATGGAACTTTCCAGAGGCCATGTGATGTATAATGATATTAATATCATTACTCTGAAGGCTAATGGAGTGTATGCTTGTGTATTCTTCTGTTTTAAAAAATTTCTCCGTTTTAATTTTTAAAACAGTAAATATTGATAGATGTAATGTATAAATACAAAAGCTCTTTGGGTTCCTTAATAATTTTTAAGACTATAAATAGGTCCTGAGGCCAAAATTTGAAAACCACTGGAAACAAAGTGTCTAATAGTCTGAAGGTCCATGTGGGATGGGTGGGCAAAACCAAAAGACAGAGGTATAGAGGTGTGATAAGACATTTCCTCTTCCTCAGTCCTTAGAATCCTGAGAAATTTAGTTTGGGGAACTGCACAGGATGAGGCTTGACTGGGTAGTCCCTCTGGACTTGCAAGTGTCTCAGTACAGGTTCAAAGTGCAATTAATTATTTGATGAACTAACATTTCTCAGGTCTAGCTGAGATATGATTATTCACAAAACAATCTTGGTCCTTCATAGTCTAAGGGAACCTGAGTGGAACTTTCAAATTTTACTTCCTAGTACACCTTTCCACTTTAAACAGGTTAGCATACCTCAAACTTAAAGAATGGTGATCCTCCTTAGCCACAAATTGCTACCTTCCAACCAAAGACTAATAGATATAACTCAAGTTTTGTTTGTCTTTTAGGGTTGACTCACAACTGATAAATAATGATATGACTATAAAATCTGGATAACCACACAATCACCTCCTAAAAGAAAGGCAAACACACTTACCTTAAATAAAGGAATCAATTTGCTCTCAAAGGAAATACATTGCAAAGTATTCTTTTGTGTATTTTGTCTGATTAAAGTTGAGATGAAATATCTTTAGCATCTCAATTACTGCTAAAGAAAAGGTTTCTACTGTTACTGTATTTTTTCCTCTTTCTGTTTCTTCCTATAGGGTATCCATAGAGTCATTTAAGCATGGAGTCCTGAGAGAACAACTGGCCAACCTGGCTACAAGACAGAAGAGCCTTTTAGTTGCAGCAAAAAAACAGAAAGAAATAAGCCTGAAAATTCAAAACTATAAGAATGTTACATCATTATCTGGTCTTGGTTTAAGGAAGCTACCACCCAGCTCAGAAATCTCCAGTGAAAAGGACAGCCAAGAGCTTAACAGCCTGGAAAATTCAGTGCAACCCCAATCAGGTTCCCTTTCTCCTGTCAGCTTTGTTTGTGGAAGCATGCAGGAAACACAATTGCCTATGGAAGCTTACAATTACAGCCACAATACCACCATTTGTCTAAATTCAGAGACAGTGAGAAGGGAAGAATTTTCTGGAAATGAGATAAATTCTAAACAAAATGTCAGTGATTGTACCTTGGGTGGGTTATCAAAATCCAGACATTCAGGTGGCACTGAGATTAAATTACCATCCCAACCTGTTGCTTTTATTCCTGAAACAGAATATTCACAAAAAGAAAATGATCTTACAGAAACTGCAGCTGAAAGGCATGAATTCTATAGTTCTTCTGCAGTAACTGGCACATTAAATATTTCAGAAACAACGAGTACACTTGCCCAAAATGATGCCCATCCATCAACTGTTATTTGTGATCAAGACCTTTCCAGTGATCCAAAAAGAAGAAACAGGAAAACACCTTCCCAGCAACCACCTCGGGGGGCATCAGAATCCCTGGCACATCAAGGGATTGCTGTTTCAGACAGTGATACTGTACATGAAATGAAAGCGTGTCTTAAAAAATTACCTTTTACAGTTCCACATATAAATGACAGCCAGAACTCCTCTTCCTCTGGGTCTCGGCATCAACATACTGTAAAAAAGCCTTTAAACTACAGTACAGCTCCTAAAAAGAAATGTATGCAGATAAAAGATTTGATATTACTGGGAAGAATTAATCCAGGAAATAACATTCTGGAATTCAGAACACAGGTATGCTATTATTCCTTCCTTTAAAATCATGCATATTTTATAAGCAAGTGAATAAATGTTGCTATCACATAGTGTACGCATTTAGCTCTGATTAGGGAAATGGGGTTTGGTTGGGCTTCCTAAGTGCAGGGACACAACCATTATATTTTTAGCAAGTGAAATCATACTTCTGGAATTGCCCTGATACATTTTAAATACAAGGTCCTTTGAGTTCTCAGACCAGAACTAGTCAATTTTATTGCAGCAGAAAGAATTTAAGAGCAACACAAAAATAATAAATTGAAGCTGTCTTTAGTTTTAAAATTTTAGAAACTACCATTGTACTGATAAAGCATCCCTTAAAGGGAATAAGTATAAATTCATCTTCCACAGAAGCTCAATTTAGAACCAAAGAATGACTTAGAGTTTGGGTAAATGTGACGCCATTAAAACAATATCACATAGGCATAAAAGTAGAGGAGAAAAGAAAAGGTTCTTTTTAAAATGCCTACAACAGAGGCTTCCTCTCTTCTTTCCCCATGTTCACTTTTTGAAAGAGGAATTCAGAATGGCAAAGATTGCAGAGTCCTTGAATGCTTCTTTGCTTATGGACCAATCCTGCAGAAATCACTCTAGACTAACTGGAATTTAATCTGAATTACCCGTTTCCTACCCTTCCCATTTCTGGATAATAAGGCTTTTCCTGGTTGATAAGCTTTACTTATAAGTTAGGAGCAAAATATTTTAATTTTAAACCTCCAAATTATAGTTTTGTGACTGAATTAGTGGCTTGATCTCAGATCCCTCAATGTTCCTCTTTGCTTACCTGTCAACCAATTTATCGTCAAGTAGTACCTACCTCGAATTAGCCAAAGCAGCTCAAATTTTAGTAAATTAGTCACATAATTCAAATTTGGAAAGTTTTCTGTATTAGCTATAATAAAATTTTAATTGCATTTTCCACATTTCAGCTATTTTTTCTTCCTTTAACAACCTTACTGAGATACAATTGACATATAATACACCGTACATATTTAAAATATACAGTTTGACAAGTTTGACATCTGTGAAACCATGACCCCAAACAAGAAAATGAATGTATCTGTCATCCCCAAAAGTTTTTTGTGCTTTTTGGTACATTTCCTTCCTACCCTTTTCCTCCCCTGCCCATCCCCAGACAATTAGTGGTCTTTTTTCTGCTCCTGTATATTAGTTTGCATTACCAAGAATTCTATGTAAGTAGAATTATACTGTATGTATTCATTTTTGTCTGGCTTCTTTCTCTGAGCATAATTTCATCCTTGTTGTAGCATGTACCAGCAGTTCATTCCTTTTTTACTGCTGAGAAGTAGTCCATGGTATGTGTATGCCATCCTATGTTTATTAATTCACCTGTTAAAATATTTAGCTTGTTTCTAGTTGTTGACTATTACATATAAAGCTACTATGAATACTGGTGTACAAGTTTTGGTATGATGCAGATTTTCATTTTGGGGGGTAAATACCTAGGAGTAGAGTGGATGAATCATGTGGTAGGTGTACATTTAACTTTTTAAGAAATTGTCAAAGTTGTTTGTAACATTTTACATTCCCACTAGTGGTGTATGAGAATTCTAGTTCCTCCATATTCTCGCCACCACTTAATAAGATGAACCTTTTAATTTTAGTCATGCTAGCATGTAGTATAGATATGTGTATGTATGTAACATGTACAGATGGATTACAGTTTATCATTGTGTTTTTAATTTGTATGTCCATAATAATTAATGATATTGAACTTTTTTCATGTGCTGTTTGTCATCCATATTGTTTAGTGAGGTGTCCAAATCTGTTGCCCATTTTTTTATTAGTTACGTATTTTCTTACTGAATTTTGACAGGTTTTTTATGTATATAATTTGGATAAAAGTCCTTTATCAAATATATATTTGTAAATATTTTTGCCAGACTGTGGCTTATCTTTTCTTCCTCTTAATAGTGTCTTTTAAAAAACAGAAGCTTTTAATTCTGATGAAGTCAAATTTATCAATTTATTCTTTTATGGATTGTCTTTTTAGTGTCATATCTAAGAATTATTTGCCTAAAATAACAAAGATATTCTCCTGTTCTAGAATTTTTATCGTTTAGGTTTATATTTAGGGCTATGGATTTCTTCTGAATTAATTTTTACATATGGTACAAAGTAGGATCTCCATTCATATATTTGAATTTGTATATCCAGTTGTTCCAGCAGCATGTGTTGAAAAAAGTATTCTCTCTCAAATTGCCTTTACCCCTTTATCAAAAATCAGTTGGCTATGTCTATGTATGTGTCTATTTCTGGACTACCTATTCATTTATCTATTGGTCTATCTTTCTATCAATACTGAACTGTCTCTATTGTTGTAATTGTATAATAAGTCTTGAAATGAGGTAGTGTTAGTCCTCCAATTGTATTTTTTTTCAAGGTTTGGCTATTCTAGATCCTTTGCAATTCCATATGAATTTTAGAATGAGTCTGTTGATTTCTGTGCAGATATAGTATATATCTCTCCATTTATTTAGGTCTTACTTGATTTTTCTCAGCAACGTAGGAGTCAGTACAAAGGTCTTTTCTATCTTTTGTCAGATTTATCCTTAAGTATTTCATATTTTTGATAATATTATAAATGATATTTTCTAAATTTTAATTCTAGTTTATTGCTAGTATGTAGAAATACAGCTGATTTTTGTATATTGAGACTTTACAAACTTACTAAAAACTTACTTTTTGAAGTAAGTTTTTGGAAATTCCATTGAATTTTCTATACAAATGATCATGTTGTCTATGAATAAAATAGTTTTACTTCCTTAATTGTTTTGAATGCATTTCATTTCTTATTGTTGCCTGATTGCACTGGCTAAAACTTCAAGTACAAAGTAGAAATAAAGTGGTCAGAGCAGACTTCTATTTTCTCCCTAAGATAAGACTACTTTTTTTTTATATTGATAGAATTTGAATTTTTTTTTTTTTTATTTCAGGGTATTATGAGGGTACAAACATTAAGGTTACACTTTATGTCTTTGCCTCACCCAAGCAAAGGTTAGGGGCATGCCCTTCCCCCCCTACAATGCTCCCTGTGTCCCTCAGTTGCGGGTTTAACCCCTCCATCCCCATAATCCCTGGAGAGTATTACTGCCATGTGAGCACCCTAGTGTTCGTCAGTTAGTACCAATTTGATGGCAAGTACAAGTGGAGCCCATTCTTCCAATCTTGTGGTACCTCACTTTGGATAATGGGCTTAAGTTTAATCCAGGAAAGTATAAGAGGTGCTAGATCACTGTTGTTTCTTATGATTGAGTAATATTCCATTGTATACATATACCAAATTTTAATAATCTATTCATTAATTGACAGGCACTTGGGTTGTTTCCACATCCTTACAATAGTGAATCGTGCTGCCATAAACATTCAGGTGCAGATGTCTTTATCATAGAATGTTTTTTTAGGGAGAAAAATGTAGTCTTTCACTATTAAGTCTGATGTTAGCTGTAGGTTTTTCATAGATGCTCTTTGTTGGGTTGAGACAGTTTTGTTCTATTCCTAGTTTGTGAACTGTTTTTTATTAAATCATGAAAAGGTATTAGATTTTGTATCACATTAATTGATTTTTGGATGTTAAACCAACTTTGTGTTCCTGAGGTAAATACATAGTAAATAATTTTTTATGGTTGTATAAATATGTTATTTTTATTTGTTGCTGGACTTGGTTTGCTGTTTGGGCTATGTAGTAGTGCCTCCTCATCTGCATGGGATATATTCCAAGATTCCCCGTGGATGCCTGAAACCACAGATAGTACCAAACCCTATAGATACTATGTTTTTTTCTATACATACATACCTACAATAAAGTTTAATTTATAAATTAGGTACAATAAGACATTAACAACAATAACTAATAATAAAATAGAACAATTATAACAGTATGTCAGCATCAGTACTCTTGTGTTTTGGGGCCATCATTGATCAAATAAGGGTTACTTGAACACAAGCTCTGCGATACTGCCAACAGTCAATCTGATAACCTAGATGGCCCCTCAGTGACTAATTAGCAGTTAGCATATAGAGAGTGTGAATATGTTTGAGAAAGGGTTGATTCAAGTCCCAGGTGAGACAGAGCAGGATAGTGTGAGATTTCATCAGACTACTCAGGACAATGTGCAATTTAAAACTTATGAATTGTTAATGGCTGGAATTTTTAATTTAATATTTTCAGACCACAATTGACTACGAAAAATGAAACTACAGAAAAGGGGGGACTACTGTGCATTTTGAAAGTGGGGTATTGAAGTCCATTATCATTGAATTGTGTATTTCTCCTTTCATTTCTGTTAATTTCGCTTCATATGTTTTGTGTTTTGTGTTTTACATGCAAGGAAAAATATTCAATTTTCAACAAGCTGTGGAAAACACCTTTTGCGATTTCATCACCACTCACTCTCTAGGCTTCTTCACTGCTGGCATAAGCAATCTACTGTTAAGATGACAAAACTATGTCAATAGTTTAGGCGCACATTTTGATTAATTGTACTGCTTCTTGTTTGAGATATAAAACTAAACTTTCGATTCGGAATCGGACATTTCATATTTAATAACCTAATACTTGTTTCTTTGAATCTAAAGTCTGTCCCTTATATGCATTACTATTTGGATCTTGTTTTTTTAATCCATTCTGTTATTTTTGCCTTTTGATTAGATTGTTTAACTCATTAACATTTAATGTTATTTTTAATATTGTCAGATTTATATCTGCTATTTTACTTTTTGTTCTTAATACACATCATGTCATTTTATTCCTCTTCCTTTATTGCTTTCTTTTGTTTTAAGTAAATATTTTATATTTTCCAATGTAGCATTATAATATCTCTAATGACTTTTTCATTTTTTATTTTTATTTTTTTAGAGATACGGTTTTGCTGTGTCACCTAGGCTGCAGTGCAGTGGCACAATCATAGCTCACTGTAACCTCAAACTCCTGGGCTCAAGAGATCCTTGTACCTCAGTCCCCTAAAGTTGCTAGGACTGCAGGCGCATGCTACAACACCTGGCTAATTTAATGACATTTTTCACCACATTTTTTTGAGTTATGTATATAGTGGTTGCTTTAGGACTTAAAGTAAATACTTATCAGAATCAGCTTCAGATTTATACTAACAATTTTAGAGAAATGTAGAATGTTACTCCTATATAGCACTATTACCTTCCCCCCTTTTTATGATATTGTTATACATATTTATAAATCTGATAGATCCAATAATATGTTGTTATAATTATTACTTTATATGATTATGTGACTTTTAATGAAGCTGGTAGAAGAAAGGAGAACAATGTATATTTATAGCTTTTGTTATATTAACCTTAATTTATCCTTTCTGGTTCTTTTCATTTGTTCCTATAGATTTAGGTTACCATCTGAAGTAATTTCCTTAGCCCAATAAAGCTTTGCTTCCTCTACTTCCTTTGTGTTACCATTGGCAAATATTTTACACTTCTATATGTTATAGGCCTAGCACTATATTATATACTTACCATTCATATATAATTAAAAAAAATAATCGAAAAGAAAGGAGAAGATATTTGCATTTATATTGTCTTTTGTAATACATAATTACCTTTACTGGTGCTCTGTGTTTTTTCATGTGGATTCATGGTACCATCTGGAGACACTGGCTTTCAACCTGAAGAACTTTCTTTAGTATTTCTTATAAGGCAGGTCTTCTAGCAACAGATTCTCTCAGTTTTTGTTTATCTGAGAATGTCTTTATTTTTTTAATTATATTTTGATAGATTTAGGGGTACGAGTGGTTTTTGGTTACATGGATGAATTGCATAGTGGTGATGTCTGGGTTTTTAGTGTACCTGCCCCTAAATAGTGTACATTATGCCTAATGGGTAATTTTTCTAACCTCACCTATCTCCCAACATTCCCCTTTGTGAGTCTCCAGCCTCCATTTTACCACTTTGTATTCTCTTGCATATCCATAGCTTAGCTCTCATTTATAAGTGAGAACCCATGGTATTTGGTTTTCCATTCCTGCATTACTTCACCTAGAATAATGGCATCCGGTTCCATCCAAGTTGCTGCAAAAGACATTATTTCATCTTTTTTATGGCTGAGTCATATTCTATGGTGAATGTATACCACATTTTCTTTAGTCCTTGGTTGATGGACACTTGGGTTGATTCCCTATCTTTGCTATTATGAATAGTGCTACAATAAACATACAAGTGCTGGTATCTTTTTGACATGATTTCCTTTGGGTAGATGCCTATAGTGGGATTGCTGAATCAAATGGTAGTTCTATTTGTTTGATTTCTTTGAGAAATCCCTATACTGTTTTCCATAGAGGTTGTACTAATTTGCATTCCCACCAACAATGTATAAGTTTTCCCTTTCCATGGCATCCATGCCAACATCTATATTTTTTTGACATTTTAATTATAGCCATTCTGACCGGATAAAGTGGTGTCTCATTGTGGTTTTAATTTGCATTTTGGAATGTCTTTATTTTGCCTTCATTTTTTTTTTTATTTCAGCATATTATGGGGGTACAGATGTTTAGGTTACGTATGTTGCCCTTGCTCCCCCTCCCCGCCAAGTCCGAGTTTCAAATATGTCCATTCTTCGGGTGGTGCACATTGCACTCTTTGTGTATACATATACCCATCCCCTCCTCCCTCCTCCTCCCTCCCTTGCCTTCATTTTTGAAAGATAGCTTTGGTGGTTATAGGATTCTTAGCTAATAGCTTTTTTCTTTGTACACTTTGAATATATTATCCCACTGCCTCTGGCCTCCATTGTTTTTAATAAGAAGACAGTTGTTAATCTTCTTGGGGTTCCTGTGTAAATTGTGAGTCATCTTTCTCTTACTGCTTTCAATATTTTCTCCTTGTTTTTGATTTTTGGCATTTTTATTATGTATCTATGAATCTCTTTGCATTTACCCTACTTGGAGGTCATTGAGCTTCCTGAATGTGTAGCTTAATGTTTTTGAATAAAACAGGGAACTTTTTAGCCATTTATTTTCTTCAACTATTTTTTCTACTCCTTTTTCTTGTTCCCCTCCTTCTGGTACTCCCATTATGCACATATTGACATGCTTAATGATGTCCCACATTTCTCTAAGTCATTTTCATTTTTCTTCTTTTTTCTCTCTTTTCTTTGGCTTGGATAATCTCTATCAATCTATCTTCCAGTTTACTAATTCTTTTTCTTGACAGTTCAAATCTGTTGAGCCTCTATAGTGAATTTTTCATTTCAGTTATTATACTTTCTAACTCCATAACTTCTATTTTGTTCTTTTTTTATAGATTTTTTTCTCTTTGTCGATATTCTCTATTTGATAAGACCTTGTTATCATCCCTGCCTTTATGTTTTTAATTATGGTTTCTTTTAGTTCCTTGAACATATTTATAATGATTATTTTCAAGTCTTTGTTAAATCCATATCACTGTTCACTCTCAAAGGTAGTTTCTCTTTCTTGTTTTTTCAGGTGTATGTGTCATACTTTCCTGTTTCTTTTTATGTCTCATAATTTTTGTTAGAACTGGACATTTTAGATGACGTGTTGTAGCAACTCTACATACTGGCCCCTACCTTCTCTTAGGATTCTTATTGTTATTCACTTGTTTGTTTAGTTACTAGCTAGATTGTTTTAGTGAAGTCTATTTCTCCCCACTTCAGTGTTAAACTTCAATGTTCATAGGGACCGAAGCCTTGGTGTGGCTCTATTTCCCTGACAACACACAATAATGAAACTTCATTTATTGTCCTTTGATTGTTCTGTTGTTTTTAACATATTCTGAGGCATGAATTGCTCTACAGACAGATTTAATCAAATGTAGGCTCCTTCAAAGGAGTAGCTTCTGAGGTCAGTGTTTGAAATTTATTATGCCCTAGGAAAGCTCCTGCCAGCTATCTCTTTTCCCAGTTGTCTCTTAAAAACCAGCCAGCCTACAGTTTAGCGTATTATCTCCAATGAATCTGCCAGTCTACTCTCAGTTGCCTTTTACCACAGCCTCTGCTATTTCTGATAGTACCCTTGAGCTTGAATTCTTCCATAATCTGTTGCAAATGAAGTTAGTTCCTTTGGGAGGAGGTTAATATCTATCTGCTTTAAGGCCTCCTTCTCTTCCCAGGCAAAATCCCTGAGCCATGTCCCTGGGGCTGGGGGTGGGGACAGTGGTGATTTCTCTCTAAGTGATACCTTTGCTTTAGGAGATTAGCACTCACTGGAGAGAGGGCAGAAGCCTCATATCTTTTCAGCTTGCCTCTCCCAACTTGAATCCACCCCCTTACAAGCTGAGACAAGGGTGCTCTGGGTCCCACTAGCATCAGTGTTGCTGTGACAAAGATAAAATCTCTGTCTCATCACTCAGAGCTGGGCCAGAAGAAGGGAGACCCCACCTTTTTCCTACAGTTACCTGGAACTTAGCCTTAGGAACAGATAGCCAGGGCAGGTTGAGAAATGCTAAAGTTTTGTCTCTCCCAGGAAGATAGCCCTCTCACATGAAGTCCTGTGGTCTTGACTACAGCAATCTGGAGTAGAGTCTCCACCTAACTGAGCTGAGAGTAGGGAAAAAGGAAGCTATCTTGGTTAAAATATCATAGACTCTCCCCTTTTAAACCTAAGTTTTGTAGATACTGTTGAATAGATGTTTCTTTGTTTGCTGCATGCCTTTATGACCATTTCCAGATACTTTAAATATATCTATATCCGTCTGTCTATCTAAATATATCAGGTGTTAGGGCAAATCTGGTCCCTGTTACTTTGTCATGGTCAAAAGCAGAAGTTCATGTATTTCAGCTGGTTATTATTTTAATTTTTGTTTGATTTTTCACTTCAGGATACTACGTACAAAGCCAGTGTTTTATTGAGTGGTAAAATTAAGGTAGAAAATGGTCAGATTTATCAAAACCCAGTTACTTGGCTCAAGGATCTTCTGGGAGGTGACAGTTATGTGACCTGGAATTATGCTTGGAGTAAGGTGAGTCATTCTTAAGTTTATCTTTAACTTCATATTCAAATGTAAAGGTACATATTTTTTTGATGATAAAACTTCTTTCCTTTTTAAGAAATCTGAATGTTCTCTAAGCTAGCTTTTGTCCTCATGTGTCCCTTCAGTGATACGCTACATTTTTTCTCCCATAACTCCTATTTGCCAGAATTCCCAATGGGCATGGTTATACAGATGCTTGTGCCTTCCCTTCTTTGTTCCTCACCTAGTATCAGAAACTTTAGTACTTCTAATCTTCCCCTTCTGTCCCCTCAAAGGATTTCAGGTCTTTGTGACTCCATATAGAAAATTTGGGATCACTGGCATATTAATAATTAGTTAATATATGTTAATATGTCAAGTTTCAGTCTGAAATGTTGGTTCTTGACATGCTCATGGCTGAAGAATGACCAGACACACTAAAGTAAGGCAAGCACGAAAATGAGGTTTATTGAGGAGAGAAAGATAGGATTATAGAGCAAGAGCAAGATACAGTTTTCAAGAGTGTAATACATACACCACGGATGACAGCCAGACCCATTGTCACAGCAAAGGGAGAGCAAAAGGAAGGGCGCAAAAAGAGCCTGGTTACCGTCTGCTTCTTATTTTATAGTGCCTGGATTGGGACCTCACTCATGGTTCAGAGGTCACCATGGAACCACTTTGATTGGTATGGCAATTGCTCAAGACAGGATTAAGGTGAGGCAGAACCAGGATGGGGGCCTGGGGGCCCACCCTTGTCCTTCTTCCTAGGTGGGGTAATTGCACCAAGGCAACAGCACCCACTTTTGTCCCTGGGACACCTAGAATCCCTCATTATCTACCTAACAATTATTCTAATGAAATAAAACAAAATCTCCTCCTAAATACAAAAGGAATAGGCAAGGAGCCTATAACCTACAGAAATTATGGTGTACTTTAATGTTTGAAAATATCCTTATCCATGAATTGCAAGTCCTCCAAAAAGAAATAGTTTCATTCAAACTTCCCAGACTTAGTAGCCTCTTCCTCAGTTCTGGCTTCTGAGTTAAAAGCCCAGTCATGACTGAAGCCCTTGAGGTCCAGGGTTCATCTACTTCCAGATGTCCATGGCACCCCTTCAGGGACAGTTTTAAAATGATTCACCGAGGAAAGTAAGAATCATCAGACATCCACCCTTACTGTTTGGAAGAGTAGAAGATACATTTGACCCTACTTGCCGTTACAGGCAGACTTAGTGCACCAGTAATAGGAGGCACAGCTTCCTCTCCTCTTTTTCATTCATCCCAGCTCCACCCACCATCCCTCCTAGTCTCTGCTGTGTCCCAACTCTGCATTTTGGTCTCCTAGACCTTTGTGGCAGGTGCTTCTAGTGCTGTGTTTCAGTTCCTTCACTTATATCAGCACATTCTGGAATTTGTCTATATGGTCTCTCTCATTTTTTATTTTCCTTAATTTTTATTTCCCACCCCTGGAGTCTCCAGGCCATCTACTTTCAGCTCACCTTAGTCCCTTTGCCCAATATTAATAATTGACTTCTTGCCCATGGAAATCCCTTTTTATTACAAAGTTTCTTAAACTTGTGATAGGTGATACTGTTTTGCTGAAACTGAATCTTGCTCACAGGACAGATAATGTATTGAATGCTGCAGTTTGGGTTCTTTTTTTTTTTTTTTTTGTTGAGACAGAGTCTCACTCTCTTGCCTGGGGTGAGTGCCGTGGCATCAGCCTAGCTCACAGCAACCTCAAACTCCTGGGCTCCAGCAATCCTACTGTCTCAGCCTCCCAAGTAGCTGGGACTA
>CAUYSK010067828.1:0-24593 GCA_963575035.1 Avahi laniger | reverse complement strand
TAAGCGAGGTATCCCAAGAATGGAAAAATAAGCACCACATGTACTCACCATCAAATTGGTATTAACGGATCAACACATAAGTGCATATATAAGAATTGCATCTATTAGATATTGGGCAGGGGGGAGGGGGGAGGAGGGAGGGGACGGGTATATGTGTACACAAAGAGTGCAATGCGCACCACTCAATGGGATGGACATATTTGAAACCTGGACTGAGGGGGGGAGGGGGGGCAAGGGCAACACACGTAACCTAAACATCTGTACCCCCATATTATGCTGAAAAAAAAAAGCAAGGAATTGGTTTTCCAAGATCTTATTTTAATGTTACTGTGAAATTAATTACGAACTTTCTCTTCACAAATCTGTTCTTACAATGAAAGTTTGCACAATGCTACAGTGGTTAAGATTACAAATAAAGAGCCATTTGAGGATTTAAAAAAAAAAGATTAATTTGGGTTAACAAGCCCATTTCTAAAGGTAAATAACTCTAAAAGAATTAGTTTAACAATTAAGTCCTTTATAGAGAGTGAACTGGCTGCCTTAGATTACTTCTCTCCTAAACTGTAGTTGAGATATCCCCGGAGTAATGAGCCCTTTAATAGCAGAGACTTAGAAAAGAGAAGAACAATTCTGGAATATGGGGAGAGGGACTTTAGATACAGACACGCTTGCTTAGGATATGAAAATGCGGGAAGAGGGGTTTAGAGCAGCCAGAAGGGACGAGGTAACTAAAGAGAGAAGAGAGGTAAAGAAAGAGGATTGTGGCTGCCCTAAAAACAAAAGACAGATACTTCAAAAATTGGACCAACCATGCTCCCAGTTTTCAGTATGATATTGCCTCTTGACTATTCAGATATGCAGTATCTTAGTTTGGGGCCACTATAAAAAAGTACCATAAACTGGGAGGTTTATAAGCAACAGCAATTTATTTCTCACAGTTCGGGAGGCTGGAAGTCTGAGATCAGCCTACTGGCATGGTTGGTTGGTGAGGGCCTTCTTCCCTATTGCAGATAAACAACTTTACACTGGCAGAAAGAGAAAAAACTCTCTGGGGTCCCTTTAATATGGGCACTAATCCTATTCATGAGGGCTATTCTCTTACGACCTAATCACCTCCCAAATGCCCCACCTCCTAATACTATCACATCAAGAATTGTGATTTCAACATATGAATTTGGTAAGGGATAGAAACATTTGGTCCATTACAAGTAGATAACGGCATAATAATCTATACCAAAAGATAAAAGTCAAAAACAGCCTTACTCCCTTCATATACCATAAAAACAGATCTCAAAATCCATCAGTTACATGATTTAAAAAATCTCCATATATATTTATATTCCAAATTTTCTTAATAGCCAAAAGGAATAAAAATGTTTTTCTGATGTTTTTCAATAGCCTTACTGATTAAAAATGATAGAAGTAGACAGGCATATGAGTTTATACAGGTGGGTTGTCAGTGCAGGAGTCAAATATAAGGTATTATCTTAATTCACTGTCTCATGCAACCATCTTTCCTTGAATATTCTAGAGGTCTGACAGGCGTCCAGAGAAGTTGTACACTGAATATATGGGAGGCTTAAGAAAATCAGTTTTTACCAGACTCAAGAGTCAAATGAAGGCATTTTAACTCTATTACTTACTCTGCAGCTCAAATATATTTTACCAAGAGATTATTTATAGTCGTAGACACCAGACAGATGATCTGTAAACTGCCTGTGGCGAGAGTTGCTTTAGGAATCACGAACCTAGCTGGAGGGAGCAGCGTGGTAACTCTCAATTGCACAGTGACTCCGTAGGCTGAGAGGACTCCAGACATTTCCGTTTTTATACCAGCTCTGCCCCCACAGCCTTGCCACATAACCCTGGGCAGTCTTTTAAACTGTTTCAGCTGTAGTTTCCTCCACAGTTTGTCAGTCAGCAGCTCTTGGGAGGAAAAAGTAATTCAAATAATTTGTAAACAAAAAGTTTTTATAGAGTACAGCTAATAATAAATTGCAAGGCTTTAAGCCCTTGATAGCATGAGTAATTCAGTTTCCAAGCTCTCATCCTACTCTATCAGAGGGTAATCGTCTGGCAGTTTTTAACAGGATGCTCACATCTGCTGTCAAGCCAAGACTTCCTACCCCTGCTCAGTTATAAAATCTGAAGTTTTTAAAATCAGCACTTGAGTCCATCTCCCAAGCACACCAAACAGGTAAGGTCTGGAGTTAACAACCTCAAGGCTTGATTCACCATTCTTTTTTTTTTTTTTTTTTTTTTTGAGACAGAGTCTCACTGTGTTGCCTGGGCTAGAGTGCCATGGCATCATCCTAGCTCACAGCAACCTCAAACTCCTGGGCTCAAGCGATCCTACTGCCTCAGCCTCCCGAGTAGCTGGGACTACAGGGATGTGCCACCATGCCCGGCTAATGATTCATCATTCTTGCTTCAGATCACAACTGCTGAATCTGTAACTTCTTTATAATCCTTAAGCTTAACTCTAGCCCTAAATAACTTCCACCTCTTCCCTCTCTCTAGTTTGTACTAAACTCATTAAAAATATCTTAGATTTTCCATCTTTCCCTTTAACAGCTGCCTGAACTAGAAAGAGAAATGGTTTGCACTGTGCTCAGAAAGAGAACACAAAAGGAGATCATTTATAAACACATCCTTAGCCTCAGTCAGGGCAGAGCATGCCCGGAAGAGCCAGCAAGCCTTGTTTAGTGTTTGTGGCTTGCTTATATTGCTTGAGAACCCCTAGTTATAGCGTCTTTAAGATGCCAGCCATTTAGATCACAGCACTTATTCTAGTTGGAGGACATATTTTTTCCTATACTGAGCAGATCAGATGACACAAGTATATCAATTTGCTTGGAAAATAAATATCTCATAAATTTATACACTGTTCTAGATTTTTCACTCTCTAATGAGTTTGGTTAGTATAGCTCATCTTCTAGAAGAGATCATTTCTGAAAAATATACTCAAATTTCTAGACATGAAATTTTTTGGTCCCAATCTCAGACTTATAGAGATTCATGAAAAGTACATAGTAACCCAAGTTAAATGCACAATTCAACTACCTTCTGGAGATTCCACTCACAGCTAGGTACCCAAGTACTTTATTTCTTATTTTCACCTTCAATTTCCATAAAATTATATACTCACGACACATGCATGTATACACACAGACCAATGATTTTTCTATTAATTTCATTGGCCTGTCTTAATTACATTGTCTTTGAGTTCATCCATTTTGACCTCTTTGTTATGACTAGCATTATCATCTTTAAAGTTAAGTCCTGAGTCATTTTACTTTCTAGTGGTTTGATAAATTTGGGAAAGTCTTGGTTTCTTCACAGAGTCTAAGATGTCCCCAAAATTTTAAGCCAAGAATTCTTTGAGGAGCTCATTAACATTTTATTAAGGAGAAATCAATGCAATATTTCCTGCTAGCAAGCATAATATACTTCTAATTACTCTTCTTTTGTTCTTAAATCTCCTAGTCTCCCATCTAGACTATTGTTTGAAAACTATCTTTCTGCAAGGCATTATCAATTAAGTTAGACTGGCCTGCTTCAGCAGGCATACCCACACACCGAGCTTTGCTTTCTTAGCTGTGGATTTTTCTCTAAACCTGCTACATTTATTGCATTCTTTCCACATAGAGTCTTTTGGTGACCCTTTGTCCATAAACATCCCAGCCCTTTGTTGTCATTTAGGAATTGTCGAAAGCAGAGATTTTTGTGCTCATATAATTCATGTTTGACTATTCCAGTTTTTGCTTTATTTTTGAATACTTCCTTTCCTCCCTCTCCCTGTTATCTCACTGATCTACTCCGTGCAGTAAGAGGCAGGCATAAAGGTCTGAATTATAAACTCAGGAGTAGATGGACATAGCTACTGATATCACACCATGCCTGATTGATTTTCTCTGTGGACACACACACCCACACACACAACAGTGGAAAATATTGGAGAAGTCCCTGAAGGTAGCCCCACCCATACTCAGCTTTTAAAGAGATTGTTTTTACTACATTTGGATAAACTACTTTAAAGTTCTCTAAAGTTATTTCTTAGTAGATTTCTAATGCAGTCTCCATAATGCAGACAGTGTGATATTGTCTAAAATAAATCTTTAGCCTTGCAATACAAAGGCAATTCAAATCCTTCCTGGCTTCCCTAACACTCAAAGTGAAACTCTCAGACAGGCACACAGGCTCTTACCTTTCTCTGGGCCGCATTCCTTATCAGGAGCTTCCTCTCCCAGAGGCAGCTTACTCTGCATATTCCATCTCTAAAAAGCTACTAGCTACTAGTGTTCCCACATGGCCTATGCCCTTGCACATGTTGTTCCTTCCATGTATAATTCCCTTTCCTATTTCATTCTAAAAATTTATTCATTTTTCAAAGCATATTTTATGTTACTTTCTCTGCTTAAGCCTTTCTGGGATCTACAGTGACTCCAGTCCTTATTCTGCACTCCATTATACTTTACAGAGACTTTTATCAGAACCCCTATAACTCTTTATTTTATTCATTTACTTACATTGTGTCTCTCCTTGTAAGTCTCTAAGCTCCTTGAAGTCTCCACGTGTGCATGTAAATTATATTTTACTCAGAATGCTTAAGAATATCTTTAGATATAGACATATAGTGCTCCAAGAAATTATATTTGTTTATACTGTACTGAAAGGCAAATAGCATTGCACCAATCCACAAGCATGAATTTGGAATTTGTTCTGAACAACGTAGACTTCTTCTATCCTTTAACAATCTTCGTTCAATTCCCTCAGTAATTAAAAGCATTCATTAGTAAGGATATTAGCAAGGATTATGAATGCAGTCAAGCAGCAATATGTGTCCAGCTGGTCTAGGTGAGTCATGATCCAATAATAACCCTGTGTTCTCACCAGCAGAGAAGGGTAACACAGTATAGTCAATATATTAACATATAACACTTAGGCACACTTGTAGGTGCGTGCACGCACACATGTGCGTTTCTAGGCTACCCAATTAAGATTTGTTTATAAGCTGACATCAAAGTACAAAAAGTTAAGGGCATCCTACTTATCATTTAAACTGTAGAATTTCTGAATTCAGCTAAAACTGTCTCAACTAGCAAAGAGATATTTGCCTGGAAATCTATAAGTTAAAAAATTTCAAGTCTAACTCTCTGGGGATCTAGATATAAAGAGGATCAAGAATAACAGGTTACTTTTATGGAACTTCCTTCAAGTGGTCAGAAATCATGAAAATTTTGCCCAAAATTATATTTTGGATTACCCCACTATTGGTTAAATGCAAGTTTGACTATAATCTTTTTAAAACCTTTTATTTTCTTTGAAATTACTGCAATAATATTGTGATATTTAGGAGCAAACACAGTGTTGTTTCTATCTTTGACTCCTCCCAGAACTAGAAATGTACTTCTATATTATATTCAATATATATTTACTGACTAAATATATAAAATACATTATTGTCACTTTATGTTCCATAAATACAGATGAGTAGTGTTATAGATATTCATGACTAAGTGTAATGCAGATAGACTCTCCAATAAAAACTCTTAACTTGGAAGAGAGCACCAAAAAGGGATAAAATAAATTAGAATATACTTTTTCTTTTCTATTTCAAATATCTTTTTAAATATCAGAATTTCATGAGTATTTAGTATAGTTTATTCAGCTTAGATCAGATCATATCCTCTTCCTTTTGCAATTTATGAAATTATTTAGGTTTTCCTTGTACTCATGGCATTTTTCCCCCAAATAGGTTGTCATAATCTTCTTTCTCTCTCTTTCCTTCTTTCCTCATTAAATATTATTTCAGATGCCAATTAATAACTTGATTGCCAAAAGTATATTCCTAACTATTTTAAATTAATTATTTTGGGAACGCTCATTTATAAATTATAGTAAATAATATTAGACATTACCATATAGTAAAGATAATTTTTGCCAGTCCCTAAATGGAATATGTCTGATCATTAGGAACTGATACCTGACAAAGAATTTCCTGATACAATGTAAACATAAATTTGTAAATGAATTATATTATAGAGCTGAAAGGGTCAGTTATGAAAACAGAAGAATTTAAGCATTTCAAACAAGAAGAAATTTAATACAAGAAATTAGTGCTTACAGAACTGATGAAAGGGGTAGGGGACAAAGGTCAGGGAGAAAGACTACTGGGTTTTGGAAGATTAACCAGCTGTGGGCATTTAAGGAAATTGCCACTAAGAACTCAGCTGACTGTAGCACTGAAGCAGATATCTGCTGTCTGCCCATCATTACCAGATAATAAAATGGCATCTTTTCCAACTTCCAAACATCATGCAAGTGCCCTTTATTGGCAGAATCAAACTTAGAACCTACTACCCATGGAGTATTACCATTAATAGTCAAAGGACCAGAAACAAATGTATGACCTTTCTTCTGACCAAGCCTGGGAGAGTGTTGCCTAATAAAATATCTTTCTTTGCTTTTGAATGTAGAGATGTGGTAGTTTGTTTATTTGTTTTTTAATGATTGCAAATTCTATGACATTTCTCCCATTGAGAGGTGGGGGTCTATGTTCTCTCCCTCCTCTAGATCTTAGAGTTCTCGTGGCTGCTCCGAAAATAGTGGCAAAAATGAAGGCACGTGATTTGTGCAGTCAGGACACAAAGACCATGGAGCTTTTGCTTGGCTTTCTTGGAGCACTTGGAATCCAGGTTCTTCCTCTCAGAACCCAGCCACAACGTGGAAAGAAGCTCTGTGTGACAGGCCCAGCTGAGCCCAGCTTTGAGTCATCCCAGCCCAAGCATCAGATACGTGAGTAACAAAGCCTCCAGAAGACATTTGTCCCCACTGTGCCACTCACTCCAGCTATATGAAGTGGGAGACATCACGGGGCAAAAACAAGCCATCCCTGCAGCATCTTGTCTGAATTCCTGACCCACAGAATTGGTGAGCATTATAAAATGATTGTTTTATACTACTAAGTCTGGGGAGATTTGAATAAGTCAACAATAGTTACTGGAAAAAACAAGAGGAAAGAATTGAAGTGGATGGAGATTTAGAAGCTATGGAATTCATCTTGAGTATGCAAATTTAAAAGTTGTCCCAGTGACAAGACAGATGAGATTTATGCACAAAGGTATACAATTAAGCCTAATCATCTGCTATAAATCTGAAGTATTTGTCTTCCTCCATTTTATTCCTTCTCCAGTTAATTCATTTTAACTCCGGAGCCTGAAACTTCAAGGGAATAGATTTGGGTCTTCTTTACCTATTCTCATATCATCATCCAAATTACACAGAGGTAGAACAATTTGGGTCTTTAACAAGATACAACATTCACAGATACTGCACAACTTTAGCACATTAATTAACTCTCATCCACAAACTCTCAGAGGAAAAAAAGGAACAAAAATTCCAATTACAGAATCCATTAGCTCAGGAAACTCAGTTCCTTGTAAGTGAATCCTATCATATCTTTCTAAACCTTTCCCTCGTGTTTGGCAATTCACAGTTATAGCGTATTCTTATGACCAAGTTTCTCTTCTATGACTCTGTCTCACTTTATACACAGATGTTCTCTTTGATTTTTATCTTCTTGTTCCTTTTACTCTATCAAGAGTGACAGTTACAATAAGCTCTTATGTGACATTGTATGTTTTCAAGCACTTCAGGGATTATATCCATTCATTATTCTGTTCTGACTCATTACCACCACTACCCTTTTCTCAACATGTTTCAGCGTCCAAGGCGCATAAATTGTGGCTCGGTCCTATAGCAAATGATAAAAGTATTGAAAGACATAGCACCTTGTTGCAAAGTACTTACTATCTGATAAAGATAGGAATGTCATAAATAAAATAGCACAAATATTTTAAATAGAAAAACACAAGTAAAGGAAAACAAATCTGATATAATTTTGAAAAAATAAAAATAGTTTTATAACTTAGCTAGGCTTAGCTACAGGACGTAGTAGGACCTATGTAGCTTTAATTAATAGCCCAAGAAGGACTGGGCTTGAGTCTCCCATTTCTTATACACACACATTTCATTGAGCAGCTAATTTATGCCAATTAGTATGCTAGGCAATTTACATTTTTATTTAACTGACTCAATGCTTGAGTTGCCATTTGTAATGTTGGGCAGTGATCCAGCAGATCAAATCAAGACAAAAAATTTGAGGGCTTGTTCAAGGTAAAGAAGGATTGATTCAAAGGAAAACAATTGTGGAATGGCAGTGCTATAGTTATAGATGATAAATCTATTAGAATCAGAATATTAGTCAAGTTTCTTGACATACTGACAACCTACTATGGAACAGAAACTGTTAAACTTGGAGATAAAAGATGGTTAAGCCATAGTCTCTGCCTATAAAGAGTATAGATACCACAAGAGAAGTATACATAAGGTCGAGTTTAGGCACAAAAACAGAAAAGTCTAGCCCCAGAGGGCATGTAAATAAGCAAGATAGATACACAATTTATTCAATGACCCAACAAACTGGATGAGAGTTAGGATAGAGCCCCATTCCCCAAACATAAACTGGCCAATCTAAAACCAAAACTGATACTTGATACAAACAACATGGATGAAAATCAAAAACATTATGCTTAACAAAATAAGAAAGATATAAATTAATACATGTATATGACTGCATTATAAGAAGTTTAAGAACAGACAAAACTAATCCATGGTGAAAGAAATCACAACAGTGGTTGCTTCTGTAGAGTAATGACTGGAAAGAAGTGCAAAGGAATTTTCTGTTCTTCACACTACACACCTATGTGAACTATATCTTTGTTTGAGTGTTGGTTACAAAACAATACACATTTGTCAAAACATATTAAATTGCACACTCAGGATATTCTGAGTCTTTTAGTTCATGCTTTGCTTGGCTTCTCAGCCTCTCAGTCCTGAGCACATTACATCAGCAAATTCCTTGAGGGTAAGGACAGCAAAGACTATTTGTTTCATCACAATACATTTCCCTTCTATTCAACAACTGAGCCCCTCAAGTCCTAGAGGGCATGATAGCTCAGCAATACCTTCAAACAATTTGTTTTGTATTATTATTATAATTCTATTCTACTGTTTCTATTTTGTCTTATCAAGACACAAGCTAGTCCATCCCATCCAAAAGGAGAGGTCTAAAATAGATTTTTTAAAATGTTTTGCCAACTGAGAAGCCATATGGAAAAAGTTAAAATTGAATCTGCTCTTCACACTACACACCTATGTGAATATCAAGTGGATCAAAATAAGAAACCAGTTAAGTAGTAGGAAAAAACATGGATGAATTCCTTTATAAACAAAGGGCAGAAAAATTTTTCCTCTGACTTGAAAGTTAAAAGCACCACAAAAACAACTTGATAAATTTAACTACATAAAAATATTCTAAAATATATTTGCATTATAAAACATTATGAAAAGTAAAAAAAAATGATAAACTGAGGAAAAATGTTGGCAACTTACATCACAGAGTTTTGATATCCTTAATACTTAAAGTACTCCAATGATTGAACCGAAAATGATCAAGTAGGCAAGGGATATGAAGAGAAAGCACAGAAAAAGAAATTAAGACGGCATTAAACATATACATACACACATATACACACATGTATGTGTTTGTGTATAATGCTTACTCTCACTTATAATTAGGGAAATGGAGATCTTAAATTGTATTAGACTTAATTTTAGCACTAATATTAGCATTTCTATTTTAAACTATGTTATGTTTCTATTTTTAAAGAATGTTATAGGATAAAGTGAATAAGTAATTGTGTTAATGTCAATAAGAAAAAGAATTTTCAGTTTGAGAAAAAAAATAAGTCCAAGAAATTAAGCAAAATCCCACATCTTAAAAATTGAATTGGAAATATTAAGGTAAAAGATTTTCTTTCTTTCATTTTAAAAACACATATTGCCTATTCCTATCTACTGAAAAGTCTGGAAGCAGTTGGCAACTCAAGGGTGATGAGCACCTCTCATATATAGGTTGTGGTCTCTAATTCCAGTTCCCTACTAAAAGAAAGAAGAGTTCTTTAGGAAAAGGTTGAATCTAAATCCATCACATATCATACTCTTTTTGACCCAGAGAATGAGTGGCAATTTTTCTACACAAGAATAATTGTAGCTAACAAATGCAGAAGGAATGTTAGAAACTCATGAAAAAATATTTTTTAAACAATAGTCTGGAATTTACACTAAAACTATAAAAAGAAAAGTTGAAGTGGTCAATCATCATTCAACGTCACTAGACATTACATGCCTCCAGGTGTGAATGTGAAATACACAGTATCAACTATGAAGTTTAAGGAAAAAAAATTAATGTGAATCTAATCAAACCTTTATATCTAACTCCACAGTTCAATAATGTAGAGTATGGGGGAACAGGTAAAGTTACACCAAAAGCACAGGCAATAAAAGCAAAAATAAACAAGTGGGACTACATCAAACTAAAACGTTTCTGCATCAATATGAAAACAAAATGAAAAGGCAATCCACAGAATGAGAGAAAATATTTGCAAACCATGTGTCCAGTAAAGGGTTAATATCTAAAATACATAAAGAACCCATGTAACTCAACAGTAAAAGAATAATAATAATAAACCTCATTGAAAAATAAGTAAAGGATCAGAATAGACATTTTTCCAAGGAAGACATACCAAATGGTCAATAGGTAATATGAAAAGGTGTTCAACATCACGAATCATCAGGGAAACACAAATCAAAATCACAAGATATCACCTCACAACTGTTAGGATGGCTATTGTCAAAAAGCCAAAAGATAAGTGTTGGTGAGGATGTGGAGAGAGAAAAAGGAACTCCTGCACACTATTTTTGGGAATGTAAATTGGTACAGCCACTTTATACTATGGATAACATTAACGGTATAAAGGTTCCTCAAAAAGTTACAAATAGAATTAAGATAAGATCCTGCAATCCCACTTCTGGGTTTATATTTAAAGAAATAAAATAATTATCTCAAAGAGAAATCTGCACTCTCATGTTCATTGCAGCATTATTCACAATATCCAAGGTATGGAAACAACCTAAGTCCATTGTCATTCATTAATGAATAAGTAAAGAAAATACAGACACACACCCCCCAAAAAAACACACAATGGAACATTATTCAGTCTTTAAAAAGAAGGAAATCTTGCCATTTGCAATAACATGGATGAGTCTGAGGACACTGTACTAAATTAAATAAGCCAGACACAGAAAGACAAATACTGCATGATCTCACATATGTCAAATCTAAAAAAGTCAAACTCATAGAAGCAGAGAGGAGAAGGGTGGTTACCAGGAATGGGGGCATGGAGGAAATGGGAGATGGTGGTCAAAGGGTACAAACCTGTAATTATAAGACGAGTAAGTTCTAGAAGCCTAAGTACAGCATGGTGACTACAGTTAATAATAATATTATATACTTAAAATTTGCTAAGAGAGTAGATCTTAAGTATTCTCACCATAAAAAGTCACTATGTGAGATGACATGTTAATTATCTTGATTGTGGATTTCACTATATATGTATGTCAAAACATCACATTGTATACCTTAAATATATAAAATCTTGTCAATTATACCTCAGTTAATCTGGAAAAAAAGATACTTAAGAAACATAGCAACCATATACAAAAGTAGACCCTTATTAGAGAAAATAAATTCTGAAAAGATATTATTGATATAATAGAAGTATTTTAACATGCTCTGGGTATTCTAAATTACTAGGAAATTATTAACTTTGTTAGGCATAATAATTGTGGTTATGTGAGAAAATAATCTGTTTTAAAAATATATGCATAGAGAAGTGGATTTAAATGACATGATGTATTTATTGTCAGTGTTAAATAATGCCTTTGCCTCATTTCATCATTTTGAATAAACTAAAATTTTAAAATATTTTAAATTATGTGTTAGCGATTAATTCTTTTTGTGACTTATTTATTTATACTGAACCAATTTCTAGCCAACCTTGAGGTGAGAAAGTTCATAGTTCTGAATAATTAGTTTATAGGAGACAGGAAATAAGTTTACAACTAACTCTTGTTAGTATGGGGCCTTATTATTTTCTATATTTTATTCCTATTAAATAATGCATCTCCAATAACTGCGATGGTTATCCATGAGTCACTGTAAGAGAGAAAGTCCTTTCTCCATCCATAAAAAGAGGCAGTACAGTATGCTATCTTTAAACCAAGAAGAAATGAACAGTTTTCAATGGATGGAATCAGAACCCTGGGATAAATGCAATAGTCCCCAAGGATGGTCAAATGTGCCTCTCTGCAGATGGCCGCACAGGATGACACTTCATAAAACATCATTTCTCTGCTAAGCTGCGCAGCATCTCTGGTGCTTCAGACATATTGTTTATCTCATCAAGAGGATCAGGTTCTAAAGGTAAGAACTGAACAAGTGCCATTGCTGAGGGAACAGAGCAGATGGCCCATCTATGATGGTCTGCCTTCACTTGGTGAGAGGCTGCTCCAATCCCAACCAGATCCATTGCCAATTAAAAGAGGTCTTGGCTGAGGGATCTCTACATTTCTGTGACACAGAATTAGCTTATCCATTTTCTTAGACTCTTGTCCACTACCCAGTTTCATCATTGCCCCCACCAGATATGAAAAGGCTCCTTACAACCCATTCTGTGATATATTATTCCATAGATACTTGCTGGTGAATGTCTGGATTTCACCCAAACATCTCACTTCAGTTTCGGGCTGCAATTTATTTTAAGACTCTCTGTAGCTTTACTGCTAACAAAGAAATGTCTCCATGTTTTGTAAAAGAACTTCAAGGATGTAGATTAAACATAAGAGAATTGTTTGGATTTCCTCCTACCATAAAAAGGGCTTCATTAACCACTCTTTTCAAACAATTTCAGGATTGCAACATTTTAGGTGAATCAAAATTATTTAAGTTTTTACAAAAATAGGTGGAAAAATATTATGATTAGAAAGCATATTTAAATTTTCAAAGCTCAGGATCCCCAGCTCCAATATTGTTTAAGAAAAACAATATGAGTCTGAAGAAAACCATCATGATGAAATGTCCAGTCCCAAGAACCAAGAGTCTATATCGAGGGGAAAGAAAGGTATTTATTGTTTATAAGAGGATTTTGGAACCAGGTCATCAGATCATGATAGTTAACAGACAACCTGAGTTATTTATAAGTTTTGAGCTACGTGGCAAAGAAATGGACCCCTGATTTGCCACATCCAGAGGTAAACCTGAAGGAAATAGTAAACCAGGAGAAGAGAATAGTGGTTTGGACACTTAAGAGTAGAGAAGTTAGGTATGTAGGCAGAACTAAATCAGTCCTGGAAAGAATCTCACCAAAAGGAGATTCTGTCCTTGTGTTGCTTTGGAACTTCAGTATCTTTTTTCTCAAAGTTGGAGTGCTTTCCTACCGCATCCCAAATTTGTTAGATTATAAACTCTCTGGAGGCAGAGTCCATGTGTGTATTGGTCACCATTTTATTTCTAGTGCTTAGCATAGTGCTTTGTGTCTAGTATGTGCTAAATAAATTCTCTTAACTAACAATGTCTACAACATTGTAGAAATGAAATAATCATTCTGTCAAAGGATAAATAAATGTTGATTAATCTTCTAGACATGATGAAGTTGGAAGATTGTTTTGTTTTTCTCTCTTTGTTCAGAAGAAACAGGAGGATCTCTTTCTAGAATTCATAGCACTGAAACGGGGATTAACTCATACTGTAACCCAGGCATTGAAACCATATCAATTCATTAGTGAGTGTAAATCTCAAGGGAATCTAGAGGATTTGTTTTTCTTATAAAGGAATTTAAAATATTCTGATTCTGAATATTAAAGTATTTGGGACTTGGTATTAAGAATCAGATATTTAAACTTCTTTTTCCTGTATTTCATAGTAGTTTTCTCCCTGCCTCCCAGCTTGCTTGACTGCATTTCATCTTCCACATGCTTCCAATGTAACATTGCTAACACTCAGATTTGATCAGGTCACTTACTCTCCTGTTCCAAAATCCCTTCATGGTTTATAATTCCTGCATTTGCACGGCAGTCAACATCCTTCACCTTTTATTTCCAGCCCCATCCAGACCAGGCCTCTTTACTCACAGACGCCATCCATGTGCCCACAATCCTGCCATTCCACATACTTTACCAATCCTGAACACTTGTACACCTTTTTTCTTGCTCTTTCCTTTGTTTTATGTATTCCTCTCTTTATTTTCAGCCTGGCAGTATCCAACTCCTCCGTCAAAATCTAGTTTAAATGCTACCTTCCCCAGGAAGCTTTTCTTGACTCATCCAAATAGAATTAATCACACCTTCTGTGTTCCTATACCTTTAATATAGAGTGTAACAGATGGGAGTGAAAGTTTTAGAGTCATAAAGATTTCATTTCCTATCCTGTTTCTCCTGTTTACTGTGACCTTGGGCAAAACACTTAAGGTCCCCAAGCCTTATATTTCTCATCTATAAAATGGGTATAATAATATCAATATAACATGGTTGCCATAAAGATTAACTGTGATTATGTATACTAAATGATTAGCATAGGGCTTAACTAATAAAAACTCAAAGAAAGGTATTGACATTACCTTTATCATCTTATTATTTCATCATTTATCACAATCTGATTGATATCACAGATAATGGCATGTTTGAATAATCCACTAGAGTTTGAGTCAGTAAAGGCAGGTCTATCATATTCATTTTTTTTTAATCTACAGTGCCTAGCACAGTGTCTGACTCATTGATGGTACCAGATTAGTGCTTGTTAATTCCATTAGCCTTTGAGACAATTATTTCCTGGGCTTTGTTGAGAAAATGTACTAATATATCTGTTGGTTTATGTGTATAAAATCATGTATGATTAACAGTACGTTTAACAACATAAATATATGGGTGCTATAAATTGTTGTCTTTGTAGCTTTGCACACAATAATCCCTAAAAAGCAGCAGGAAAAAGACAATCTTTTTTTCCTCTTCATCCAAAATATAAAATTAACTTGCCTTCATAAGCCTTATAAAAAATAATATATTGCCATGTCTAACCTATATTTCCAACAACATACCTATTAGAGATAGCTTGGGCTGAAATTGCATTGAAAATCCTGAATGATTCAGTTTGCTCAACTCAATTGCTATTTATGTATCTGCTATGCTAGTTCATTGGGAAAGCAGTATGGAACAAGACAACACAAAAAGCTTTCTTTCTAGTCAGATTAAAATAAACAGTCACATACGCCCTGCTGAAATAACAACTAAACAATAACATTAAAAGCACCTAAGATATCTAAATGGGACAGGTGCGTGTGATGCCATTGCATATGTTTAACCAGATCCTGTCTGTGCCTCCAATCCCCAGGTAATAAGCCCTCCCTTTGCCACCAGTATAATCCTTCTGGCTGTGTCACTACCCAACTAACACTCTTCCATGGTTGCGCATTTCTGGCCTATAGCATATAGTCCAAACTTTTAGCATGGCACAAAAACCCTTACAGAAGTGTAAACCCACCCACTTTTCCAGCCTTGCTTCTCACCCCTTATTTGTACCTCTTATATTCCAGCCACAGGAATATTGTCTCCTTGGACTTCTAGTTCAATTCCAACATGTAAAAATCTTGGAAGTCATTACTCTTATTCTTACAAGAAAAAACCTGGACAAACTGAAAATCAATTACTTTTCTTGGAACCATCAGAGAACTGAAACCACAAGACAAACTGCAACCCTGAAATCTAAAGAAATAAGCTCATCCAGAGAAACACAGCTGAGCTCCTCTTATCTGGAGCAGAAATCTACTGGAGCCATAAACTGACAGAAACATTTAAATGGTAATTTTGATGAATTGCTAGAAGCTGAGGATAAAGGAGAGGGTGAGAAACTCTTGGAGGCTGGAGACTTGGCAGGGGGATGGATTAGGGGACATATTTCCATAGGTTTTACCATCAAGGAACCCACAGTTTCTCACAGTAAAGATCTCAGAAAGAGCCCCTGATGGTTCTGGCAGGGAGAGATAAAGAGTAATTATTGTGAAATATGGCCAGTGATTTCTCCATGATAAAGGCCTAAAGAATATTCTAGAACCTTATCCCTGCTGGGGAAGAACATTCCTCCCACTACAGACTCCTTCAGTCTTCCTATTTCTTCTAGGAGGTAGAAACATAGACAAGCAAAGGAGCAGAGGAGGGAAGCTATACCAATGGAAAAATACTTGTGAAAGTTACAGCCCCAAAACACAGGCTGTGTATAATGGAGATTTAGTCAGAAGATTATAGAATGCTCCCCACCCCCCACAATTTATCAACCCACTAACAGAGCTCCAGTTTAACAATGCATTGCTCCTGAAAGAGCAGCAAGACATAGACTCTTTGAGAAGTAGGAAAACAAAAACATGGACACTAGAGGAACTTGTATCCAAAGCTACAGCTAACATTAAAAATAGCCCAACCTCCCAGCGAGATTATCATAAATCTTCACACTAAATTCCTATTTGCCTCAGTTCCTATTATCTAATAAAACATGCCTGGCTTTCAACAAAAAAATTACAAAACATTCAAGAGAAAACATGGTCCAAAGAGATAAAGCAATCTCAGAACTAGACCTAGACATAGCACAGATTTTGGATTTATCAGAAAGAGAATTTAAAATAACTATGATTAGCACATTAAGGACCTTAATAGAAAAGTAGACAACATGAAAAAAAACCTGGGTAATGTAAGCAGAAAGATGAAAACTCCAAGAAAGAATCAAAACGAAATTCTAGAAATCAAAAAAAAAATTAACAGAAATGAAGAATGCATTTCATGATATTATCAATAAACCTGGCACAGCTGAGGAAAGAATTGATGATTTTGTAGACAGGTAAATAGAAATTGCAAACTTAAAAACAAAAAGAAAAATAAATTTTAAAAATAGAACATCCAAGAACTGTGGGACATTTTAAAATGTGTAATATACATACAACTAGAAGACTAGAAGGAGAAGAAAAAGAGAATGCAGACCTTTTCAAGAACTTTCCAAAACTGATGACAGATACCAAACCACAGGTCCAGGAAGCTCAGAGGACACAAAGCAAAATAATTACAATAACAAAAAATCACCTAGGGATATCATATTAAAACTGCAGAAAACCAAAGACAATGAGAAAATCTTGAAAGATACCAGAGGAGGGGGAAAAGCAAGTAATAAAGAAGCAAGTATAATAATGATGGTGGACTTCTAATCAGAAACCATACAACCAAGAAGATGGTGGAGTGAAATATTTAAAGTAAAATATTTAAAATGTTCAAAGAATAAAACAATTAACCTAGAATTTTACATCCAGTAAAATTATTCATTATAAATAAAAGGAGAAATACTTTCCCAGACAAACACTGAGGGAATTCAACAGACCTTCCCTGACATCTTAGAAGAAGTTTTTCAGGCAGAAAGTAAATTACACAGGTCAGAAACTCAGATCTACCTAAAGAAAATAAGACTATCAGAGAAGGAATAAATCAATAAGTAATTTTTGTTTTTCTTATTCTTAATTAACCTAAATAACTGTTTAAAGTCGTAATAGTAACAATGTATTGCATGACTGTAGCATATGGCTAAGTGAAATGAATGACAATATTACAAGAGACATAAGGGAGGAATTGAGAAGATTCTCTTTTGTGAAGCCATATAGTATTAATAGAAGGTGATATTAGATTGTTAAAGAAAATGTATTTTGTAAACTCTAGAGCAACAAAAAAATTTTTAAAAAAAGTATAACTGATATACTGAGAGGAGATAAAATGGAAATATATTCAATTAAAACAAAAAAACAGAAAAAGGCAGAAAAATAAATAGCAAAGGTAATGAATAGAAGATAGATATAAGCACAGTAAATATTAACCCAATTATATCAATTATCACTTTAAGTGTGAATGGTCTAAATAGAACAATTAAAAATGGAGATTATCAGAGTGAAAAAACAAAACAAGACCTAACTTCATATTGTTCACAATAAACCCACATGAAATACAAAGATGCAGATAAAAATTAATAGAATTAAAAGAGTGGAGATGGAGATGGAGAAAGATATACCATGCCGATACTAATCAAAAATGCTGGAACAGGTATATTAATGTCTGTCAAAGTTACCTTTAGAAAAAGGGAAATTATTATGGATAAAGAAAAGCATGATATAATGATAAAGTGGTCAATTCTCTAAGATGGCATAACAATCTTAGATCAAGGCAGCATCAAAACACATGAAACAAAATAGATAGAACTGGAAAGAAAAATAGAGAAATTTACTATTATAGTCAGAAACTTCAACACACCTCTGTCAATGACAGATATATCAAACAGGCAGAATATATCAGTAAGGATATAGTTGACCTGAACAATACTATTAATCAACTTGCTCTATTGACATTAACAGAATACTTCATCCAATAACAGCAGAAATATACATTCTTCTCCAGCTCATGTTCACCAATATATTTTCAGCCATAAAACAAACCTTAATGAATATAGAAACCATACAAAGTTTGTTTTCAGACAAAATGGAATTAAACTAAAAATCAATAATAAAAAAAAGCTGGAAAATCCCCAAATATTTAAAAATTTAACACTAGATTTCTAAATAACAAAAGAATCAAAGAATAAGTCTCAAGAGAAATTTTTAAAATATTTTGAACTAGATGAAAATAAAAATACAACTTATCAAAATTTGTGAGATTTGGGAAAAAGTAGTGCTTAAAGGGAAATTGATAGAAATAAATACATTCATTAAAAGAGAAGAAAGGTATGAAATCAGTAATCTAATCTTCTTCCTTAGAAAACTAGAGAAATAGTAATTTAAGCATAAAGCAATTAGAAGAAAAGATAATAATCAGATGTAGAAATCAATGAAATTTAAAACAGGAAAACAATAGAGAAAAATCAATAAAACCAAAAGCTGATTCTTTGAAAATTTCAATAAAATTTATAACCCAGAAAAAAGAGAAAAGACACAAATTGATAATATCAGAAAGAAAAGAATGTTAGAGCTGGAGCCCTTTCTACTAAGTGAAGTATCACAAGAATGGAAAAACGAGCACCACATGTACTCACCATCAAATTGGTATTAACTGATCAACATTTATGTGCACATATAGTAGTAACATTCATCAGGTGTCGGGCAGGTGGGAGGGGAGAGGAAGGGATGGGTATATACATACCTAATGGGTGTGGAGCACACCATCTGGGGGATGGACACATTTGAAGCTCTAACTAGGGTGGGGCAAAGGCAACATATGTAACCTAAACACTGTACCCCCATAATATGCTGAAATAAAAAAAAAAGGAAAAAACATTCATCACTGCTGATCCTATAGTAAGAAAAGAATAATAAAGGAATACAACTCTATGTCCACAAATTGGGTAACTTAGATAAAATGGGCCAATTCCTTGAAAGACAAAAGCCACTAAAATTATACAAGGAGAAATAGATAACTTGAAAGACCCAATCTTTATTAAAGAAATCTTATCAATAATTAATAAACTTCTTTAGGAAAGCATCAATCCCAAATGATTTATTAGTGAATTCTGCCACACATTTAAGGACGAAATAATATCAATTCTCCATAATCTCTTCCAGCAAAGAGAAGGCCTTCTTTCTTATTCCATAAAGCCAGCATTGCTTTAATCCAAAAATAGATAAAAACATTACAAAAAAAAATCTATATACCAATATTTCACATGGACTAGACATAAAATCCTCAATAAAATATTAGCAAACTGAATCTAATAATGGATCATAATAATTAAACACCATGACCAAGTAGAATTCCAGTTGTGCAAGGGTGATTCAACTTGCAATATAATCTATTGTATCAAAGCTAAAGAAAAATCATATGATCATATCAACTGATATCAAAAAAGCATTTGACAAAATCCAACATCTATTCATGATTACAGAATAAAAAATACCCTTAGCAAACTAGGAATAATAGAAGAGAACTTTCTCAACTTAATAAAGAACACCTATCTACACAAAAATCTACAATCAATATCATGCTTCATGATGACAGACTAGGTGTTTTTCCCTCAGGATCAGAAATAAGGCATGGATATCCTGTCCCGCCACTTCTATTCAGTATTTTAATGGAAGTCCTAGCTAATGCAATATAACAAGAAAAATACATAAAAGGATACATATTGGAAAGGAAGAAATTAAACTGTTATTTGACTTGATTATCCATGTAGAAAATCTGAAAAAAATCTACAGGGAGAGAAGGCTAAAATGATCCATGTTGTAATGGATTAGGGTAGGAAACATCAGTATGAACTTATTTTTAGGTCAATAGTGATACAGAGGGTTACATATAGATGTGTTTATCAATGGGTGTATTTACACTGGTTACTTTACACACATTTATTTCTTTTCTCTATAAGCTGACAAGACTTAGAAGCAATAACATTCCAGTAATAACAAGCACACCTATACCCAGATCTTGATTTCAAATGCTATTCTTCAATAAAAAGAAAAGAAATTCTTGGAGAAATGACCGATTCTAGGACTCGTGCAGGAAATATACAAAATGAGCCTGGAGCATCCAGTAGTACCAGAAAGTAAATATGCAATACATAAATAAATAGAACAATGAGGGGTAAGTCAAAGGAACACAGGAGTCAACTAAAGAGCTCCTATTGTCAAAAGCTGGAATAACATAAGCAACAAAATAAAGTAGTATTGGATCATAAGGCAAAAAATAAGTATCCATGGGTCAATACTGGTATATATAAATGATTAGAAAAATAAATAAATGGGAAAAACAGACAACTCTCCCATGCAGAAGAATTCCAGATTATTTATGTAGCTATTTCACTCTCAAGGAGGTTGAACATAACTCCCCACTCCTTCAGTAGCGCTGTGCGTATTGACTTTCTTACGAAGAGAACAGCATGAAAGCAGGAAGAGGGGTGTGTTAGTAAATTTACAGTTTAAAAAAAAAACTGACAAACACTACCTCAGCCAGGTGATTAAGGTTAATATCAGGAGTCATATGTCATATTGATAATATATACCCTTGATATGAAGTGATGAGAAAATCACTCTAACCTCTGTGATCTTCCTGTCAAAAAGCCATAACTTCAGTCAGTCAAAGAAAAGTATTAGGGAAATCCCAATTGAGGAATACTATACAAAATACATGACTAGTATTTCTCAAAAATGTAAAGGTCCAAAACAGGGACTCTCAGACACTTTCACAGCCAAAAGGAAACTAAAGAAACATTATGACTGTACGTAACATACTATACTAGATTGGATCCTGGATCAGAAAAAAAGACATCAGGTAAAAATTATGAAAATCAGGATAAATACTGACTTTAGTTACTAATAATATGTCAATATTGTTTCATTAGTGGTAACAAGTTTATTATACTAATGTAAGATATTAATAATAGAGGAATCTGAGTATGAGATATGTGGGAACTTTGTACTATCTTCATAATTTTTCTATAAACCTAAAACTATTCTAAAATAAAAACCTACTTTAAAAATATTTTTAACTTGTCATCTTTTTTTCTGACACACCATGCTCTTCTGATCTCTCATTATGATATTTTCTTAGCCAGGTATGAGTCTCCTTCTCCATTTGACAAAATCTGAGACATCACATGTTCTATAAAGCCATCCTGAACCTCTGCAGATAGTGCTCTTGTTTTTCCTTCTCTTGATGCCATGGCAATTATTTCATAACCATGCAATCATGTGCTTGCCTCTTCCCTCAGCAGGCTGAGTTCTCTGTGACCTCCACTAGGTCTTATTATTTTCTCTAACACTACTCCAGCAAAATGCTGAACATGGTGGAGGCACTCAACTAATGTTTATTGCCTAAATGAAAGACCGTTTTAGTAATCCTTTGGAATTTTTTAAGTACATTATTTCATACATTCATCCCAGCCAACTTTGTGTTGACAGGCAACTATTTTTTCCATTTAAAATGAGTAAATTGAGATTCAGAGAGGGGAAAAGATTCTTCCTAGTTTACACAACTTACAAGTGCTGGAAAAAGGCATTTAATTCAGTTCTCTGACTCTATATCTAGCTTCCTTCCCCAGGTATATAAAGAACACTGAGGCTCTTCAGGTGGGGAAAATCTTGGCTCCATCCACTACATTCTCTCTGATCTTGGGCAAGTCATTCAATCCATGTGACCCTTCGAAACCCTCATATATTTTAACGGGAACTAATGCTAATACATCATAGTTTTGTAAGGATTAATGATACAATATTTGCAACGAAACCAATAATTGGTGAGAGTTCAATAAATTTCAACCACTTTTATTATTTTTCCTTCATATTTGTAATAGTATAACTATTTTAAAGGCAACCAATCAGCTACACCAAATGCAGAAAATAAATAAATAAGGGCCACAGTCAATTTAATTAGGCCAACACACAGGCTGTTTTTTTTTTTTTCCCCCCCCAGTTATCCTCTCCTTTAAAATATAAACCTAATGTCAAAGAACCGGTCGTTTATTTGAGGTTGCTATTAGGAATGCATGACCTCTAAGTTCCTTTCCACACATACCATTTTATAGTCTTTATTTTCTTTGCAGTCCCCCAAGCAGTGCAGCATGCAACATCAGAGTTTCAGTAAAGGTTGGCTGACTGAGGCTTTCAAACTCCCAACACAATCACTTTCATGTTGCCAACTTTTACTCAGTTTGTGATTTATGGGCATATGGAATGTTTTGCATCCCAGAGTTTCCTCTTTTGAGTCATGATTTGCAAATGGATATAATAACCCATAAACTGATATCAGCATCAAAACAGAGCCATCCAACTAGAGTAATAAATGGCCCTCAGAGAAAAAGACACTAGCCCATTAGGAAGGGCACAAACAACAAGCAAGGGAGTGTGAACAACAGCCTTCATAAAGTCAGAGATTCTCAGTTCATTCCACACATTCTGTCCATTCTAAGATAATGTGTGTGACGAGGGCACAATGCAGTCAGGCTCTCGCTCTCCCTCGGCAGGGCAGGCTTGCAACAATAGACTAAACCTCAGCCCTGCCAACCCCGAACAGGCTTGCCAGTCTGCCTCATTCCAGATTTGTGGCTTGTCTCCACAAAGTAATAGTGATTCTCTTGTCTGTACCAATTGCAGGCTGCAGATGGGTAGCCTAATGCTGTAATTTCGGACTAAATTCTCCACAGATGAACTGGAAAATTTCCTCACTCATTCAGAAATATGCCTGCCAGCTGTCAGTTCTCCAGGACTCCCTCACTTGCCCAGATCACCAATGAACAGACGGCATTCACCACAATGCTCAGGCTGTGTTTTCAGTGCAAACCTTTGTCTCCTATCTAATGATTTAATCTATTTTTCTTTCTTCAAAGACTCTGGAGAATGGTCATTGGAAATTTCTGAGCCAGGAGGATTCTTCAAGAAGGCAACTGAGAAAACTGATGAAACCACCTTGGGAGTAGGGATAAAAAGTCTATGTCTATGAGCTATCCACTGACCATGACACCATTCCGTGCCAATCATTTTTCCAAGGTGTCCAGTCGAGGACACCCTTTTTGTGCCAACAGAGATGAGGAATTGGGAAGCAGATGCCTGCTCACTAGCTACTTGACTGTCACTACCAATAAAGGATACGACATAATTTAGGGTACACCAAAGGCCAAGACACGACATTTAAATGCAACAGGAAACAAGTGGTAAATGTACTACAAAGAAATAAGAAAGGAGGAAAGAACTAATTTCACATGCTTAAATGAATAAAGAAAATTTAAAGAGATCCCCTATGGATGGGTTTGTTGTTGTTGTTTTGTGGAGTTTGCTTTTTCCTTTAGCATTTGATCTGAGTACAATTGGTTCAGATACATCTGAGAGTATCCATTCTCAAGGTCTCTATGGAGTATAGATTTTGAAAAATCCAAAAGTTCTTTCTAAATATATTTGTCTCAGGGCTCTTCCTCATCAGTCATCTGTCTAAGTGATTCATTCACAGTATACTTTCCAGATACTTTAAAATAGACGGAGGTCTAACAACTGGCTCTGTCATTTAGAGTGTGCAAGATATCTGGAAACTTATTTACCTTTTCATAGCCTCTATTTCCTCATCTTTCAGAGTTATTGTGAGGCCTCTGCACATGCTGTCAAGCCCCTGCCTGAAAACTTCCCAGTGACTTCTCACAGAAACTACATAGCGTCTGCTAGTCTTAGTCTACTAAGCCTGGTCCCTGCTTCATTCTATCTCTTCCTAAAATGTCAGAGACTCTGGCTTATATTCTGTTCATTAAACATACCAAGGACTTTGCCCCTTTTAAGGCCTTCTCGTGCCCTGTCTTTTCCAACTAGATTTCCTCATACCCTGCTCTTTTTGTGACTGGATTCTTCTCATCCTTCAGATTTCATCCCAAGTGCAGTTACGCACTGGTCCATCATGGACGTGCCATATATACAAAGGTGGTCATATAAGATTGTACTTTTTTTAATCTGTGCAATAAACCCTTCATATTTTCCTGTCATGGAAGGTGCACTGTCTATACATACACTAAATTTACCAAATTCAGTCCAACTTCATGACATTTATCTTGACAGTTGTCAAAGATATCTATTCCCCATGTTCTGTTCACA
>CAUYSK010067826.1:0-32869 GCA_963575035.1 Avahi laniger | reverse complement strand
ATTTTTTCTATATATATTTTTAGCTGTCCAATTAATTTCTTTCTATTTTTGGTAGAGTCGGGGTCTCGCTCTTGCTCAGGCTGGTCTTGAACTCCTGAGCTCAGAACGATCCGCCCACCTCGGCCTCCCAGAGTGCTAGGATTACAGGCGTGAGCCACCGCCCCGGCCGCTACGTGAGAATATTGTCTCCCTTCCCTACACCGGGAGCTCCTTTGGGGAAGAGCCCCCCTCCTACCTCCGAACATCAGGCTGAATGACTGAGCCTGCCACCAAAACCCCTACTGGGATTTCTTTTCCTCTTTTCTTCCCCACCTCAAATTCCTTCTGCACAAGGCTCTCGGTCCAGTCTCCCTTTCGTCATCTGCCTTGCACCGCAAACAGAACAGAACAAGGCACACACTGAAAGGGGAAAGTTCTAAGTGAATCAACGCTGCTCCAGCCACACCATTCTCCACGCCAACCCATTCCCCACTTCGAGGACACCTTTGTCTCCAGGCTGTCACTTGTTGTGGAACTCCTCTAAGAGTAACATGTCTTGGTCCCGCCACGGGTCCCCTTTGTTTTGCCCTCCTCTTCCTTTCCGCATTGTTCTGGGCCAGCCTAAACCTTCCCTTCTTATTGGAAGTCCTGCTCACGCCCAGCCTTTCTATTGGAAGCCTCCTCAACCTCCTGGATCTCTCTCTCCCTTTTTTCTTAATCCTATGGCATTTCTTAATTTAATCTAAACCATTTATTTGTACTTAGTCAAAGGCCACCTTGTGCTGTTATTTAATTTTTCTTGAGGATATAGTTTTGTTCTAAGTAGATTATAAGGGCAAGGGTCATCTCTTTTATTCCTTTTTTAAAATTTTTTTTTAATTTTCAATTTTTACATCAAAGGCTATTTGGTCCTAATGGGTCATCTCTTATAATACTTTTTACTTCCTTCAATATCAAGATCAGGCACTTTAATATAGATTTAACAAATCATGGGAAAATATAAAATCCAGAGACAGCAAGAAACATATTAAACTTTTATCTTCAGCAAACCGTCAAGAGTTGGGAAAGAAGTAGAACCCAGGGTTGCACCCTCTTGGGGTTTATAATCTAATGAAGGAAGGTAAGACAATCACAAATAAATATCTATGAACACAGGTGATTTTTTTTTTAATATACCATACAATTTTTCTTTATAAAAAGTATCCAATTCAATGGTTATTAATATATTCACAGAAATGTGTAACCATCACCTCAGTCAACTCTAGAATTTATTTCACATTTATACTAATTCAATTCTAGTGAGATACAGAAACATTACTCCTATATGTATAACTTTATTCCCTCATCTCAATTTTTGTGCTAGTGTTAAATATACTACATTTGTACATATAAAATACATTGTAATAATTGTTATAATTATATTATGTAACTTTGAGTATGTTAAATAAACTAAGAAAAAAAAGCGAGTGTATATTTATAGTATTTGCTACATTAACATTCTTATTTACGATTTTTGTGTCTTTTTCATTTGTTCCTGTGTATTTCAGTTACCATCCATCATTTCTCTCATTCATCACTTTTGTGCTGCTATTGTGAAATATATTACATGTCTATTTGTTACGTTTCCAACAATACAATTGTAATAATAATTTTATACAACTGTCTTTTAAATGTATTAAGAAAGGAGATGGAATATACACTTACACAGTCTTTTGGAATTATAACATTTCTTAACTCATGCTCTTTTGGGGGTAATTAAAATTACTGTTGGAGGTCAATTACTTTCAGACAGAAGAACTTTCTTTAGTATTTATTGGAAAACAATTATGCCAGAAATGAAATCTCTGAATTTTTATTTATTTAGCAATCTCATTTTTTTCCCCCCAGAGACATTGTCTTGCCCTGTCAACCAGGCTGGGGTGCAGTGGCATGATCACAGCTCACTGCAACCTCAGACTTCTGAGATCAAACAATCCTCCTGCCTCCGCCTCCCAAGTAGCCGGAAATACAGGGATGCACCACCATGCCTGGCTAATTTTCAAAATTTCTTTTAAAGAGACAGTGTTTCACTATGTTGCCAAGACTGCTCTCAAACTCCTAGCCTCAAGCAATACTCCCACCTTTGTCTCCCAAAGTATGCTTAGTAGCCTTTATATTTCACCTTTTTTTTTTTAAAAAAGGTTTTTATTGAGGTAGAATATACATATATAACTTACCATTTTCAAAATAGCACCTTCCTTTCTGATAGTTTTGCTAGTTATAAAATTCTTAGTTGGAAGTTGTTTTCTTTTAGCACTTTAAATACATCATCCCACTGCTTTCTGGACTCCATAGTTTCTAACGCTAAGTCATCTGTTAATCTTGCTGGGGTTCCTTTTTACATGAGTTGTTTCTTCCTTGATGAGTTCTAGATTTTCTCATTGTCTTTCAACATTTTTACTATAATTATTTTGGTTGAGATTTCTTTGTGGTCAATCTACGTAGATTTCATTAAGTGTGGATGTGCAGGTTAGTGTTATTCATCAAATATTTTTCAAAGTATTCAGCCATTTTTCTTCAAATATTTTTTCTGATCCTTTCTCTCCCTGCTAGAAATACTCTCCTTCTAGTAGTCCCATTATGTTAGGTTTGCTTATTCTTTCTTCTGACAATTCAAATCTTTTCTTGACCCTTCAGTAAATTTTTTCTTTCAGTTATGGTCCCTTTCAATTTCAAACATCAGTTTGGTTCTTTAAATAAAGTAATTTGTATCACAATGTTGATATTATATATTTAATGAGATATTGTCATTACATCTTCCTTTTCTTCTTAAAGAAAGGCTTTCTTTAATTCTTTGAACATATTACAATAACTGCTTTTCAGTAATTTCTGCTAAATCTAACAATCTAGTACTCTCACAAGCAGTTTTTGTTGCCTGCTTTTTCTATATTTGGGTCAAAATTTACTGTTTCTCTGCATGTTACAAACATTTTTGCTAAAATCTGAGCATATTAGACAATACAGTTTTAGCAAGTATGTATACTATTTCACTCTTCTCCTTTTGAGGGCTTGTTATTTTTGTTTGCTTGGTGTGTGTGTGTGTGTGTGTGTGTGTGTGTGTGAGAGAGAGAGAGAGAGAGAGAGAGAGAGACAGACAGACAGACACAGAAAGATTTGGCAGGAGTATTTTACTAAAGTTTCTTTTCTCTACTGTATGAAGTCTCTTATGTCACCCCTTAAGGGTACCTCCTTGGGCATGCAAACGTCTCCACTGGGTAGCAGTGGTTTTAACAGGGCTTTCTTTGAATGTCTATTTCCATTATTTCTAAAGTGTCTTTTTTTGGCATCACAAGAATGATCATAGAAGTGCATCTAACACTGTAACCCCAGGACTAAATTCAGCTGTGCAACCTTTGAAATATATAACTAGCTAAAGAATTTTATTGCAGCTGAGATGTTACAAACTTGCCTGGAATCTCCATCATATAGGTGGAATTGGTAGCCAATAAAATAACTATGTGTTACATCCCTTTCTTATCACATCCATCAACTAGCCTTCCTGCTTTTTCAAATTCAAAAGAAAAATTTATATATAAATCTGAAATAGTGAATACAATAGAATTGGATACACTTCCACAAAGCATATTCTAAGGTTACTATACCATTGGTTTTTTATGGATTACATTCTAAATTAATGAGTTCAAAACTAATAAAATAAAGCTAATTTTATATTGCTAGTTAAAACTAGAGTACAACTAATTATCAAGGGAAATTCATGAAAATTTTGGCCATGTAATAACTTATAGGTACAATTCTCATTAAAAGTCTACACTTAATTAAACTCCAGAAAATATAAACTAACCGGAAATACTAAATTTCTAAAATTCTTATCATTACCAGTGAGATTCTTTGATTGTATCTTGAATTCATCCTTTATTATACCTCTTCCAACTGTATCTGTCAATTGTTCTATATTCATCCCTATAGAAATAAACAGATATCAAATTACTGTATGGTAATCATTTATATACAAATGTGAATGTGTGTGTATGTATGTGTGGTACTGACTTAAAACATGTATATTTATAGAAGAAAAGTTATAATGAAATATCTAGATTGAATAATAACAAAATTTTAAAATGGAAAGGCTGTTAGCAATTATACAAACCACCTTATGTTTGTTTAGGGAATTGACGAAGACCATATATCCAGGGAAAGATAAAACTAATGTACAACTTGATGCTGCATTAACTCATTAACCAGTGGTTTTTCTACACAATGCCATCTCTTAGGCAAATTGAAATCATCCTACACATATTATGATAATAATATAACTGTCAAGTTTACATTAAAACACACTCATTCTGTAGGTATTACCATGTGTGGTGCAAATTAACATGTTTTCCCACAGATCAAGCTGCAAATCATGGTCTCGTTAGTCACAGAAACCTACCATAAGGCAGAAATTCTCTGACTCATCCATCAATATTTCCCTTCCCTTTTTATGTTATGTAATCTGTCAATCATGTAGACATCAGTGATGAAAAGTATTATATATATTGGACTGAGAAAAAGTGCCCTGAGTTCCCTTTAGCATACAGTAAGGAGGAAATGGTTCAATTTGCAGCAGTGCAGGACCCTTATTGGATCCCCTTCCATTTGAGTTATTATGTAATTTGATATTTTTTCTGGGATTAGAAACCACTAACTACGTTCAATGATATTAAATACACATGAAATTTGTTAAAAAGAAAATCATATTAAAAAGGTGATAACAAGGATCAGTGACATAAGGTTAACATTGGACCTAACATTTTTTGAGTGGAATTGGCTCTAGCAGAGCATGTAACTGTGGTTGTAAACTTCATTATCCTGACAGTACAAAGGTTGTGGGTTTTTTAAAGACAGGAGAAGGTTGTGGGTTTTTTAAAGTGAGTGAATCTATGGGTAAATTTAAACGGTTGTGTTATAATCCTGACAGATCAAATAGCACCACTGCATTATGTACTGAGCATTGTATCATTACCAAAGTAAGAGATGCATGAGATTGGGCAGAACAAGTTTTCAATAATTAAGTAAAAATCATAAGAGATACAGCAACTCAAATCTGGAAACATAGATATATTTTAGCACCCTTGTTCTTTCTCCAGTTGAGATATATATATATGAAGAAGGATTCGTTCATTTGAAATGAGCAAGCAAATGATACATAAGTAGGGAGGAAATGAGAAGATAATTTGAGGGAAGATTGGGATAAGTACTAGAAATCAAAAGGTATGTGCTGGAAAAATTTATAATCTAGTAAGTCACAATTTTCTTCCTTCACAATATCCTTATATTGCCCTAAATTTTTTGGAAAATCTTGTTCTGCTTGAAGTTCACTGAGCTATTTTTAAAAATACACAATTACCATATAATTTGTACATTTAAAACATCAAATTCTATGGTTTTTATTATATTAAAACAGTTCTGTAACTATCACCACAATTTTAGAATGTATTTCAGATTTATACTACGAATAACTAAATTCTAGCAAAATATAGAAAAGCTACCTCTCTAGAGCTTTAATCCCTCTTCCTCATTTTTGTGCTGTTATACATATTACATCTATAAATATTAAAGATATTGTTATAATTGTTATAGTTACTTCTTTATGTAATTTTATGCTTTTTAAAGAAGCTAAGAAGTATATATTTACAATGCTATTATATTAACCTTATTTACAATTTATGGTTCTATTCATTTGTTCCTACAGATTCAGGTTACTATATCTTTTCATTTTCTCTTTTTATTGACACATGATATTTGTACATATTTATGGGGTACATGTGATATTTTGTTTCATGCATAGTATGTGTAATGATCAAGTCAGTTTATTTAGGATATCCATCACGTCAAGCATTTATCATTTTTATGTGCTGAGAACATTTGAAGGCCTCTGTTCTAGCTATTTTGAAATATAAGATACTTTATGGTTAAATATAGTCACCCAGCTCTGTTACTGAACATTTGAACTTACTCTGTTTGTTTGTACCTATTAACCGATCTCTCTTTAATCTCCCACTTCTTAATTTCTTCATTGATGCAGTGGTCATTCAGGAGCATGTTGTTTAATTTGCATGTATTTATACAGCTTCCAAAGTTTCTCTTATTAATGATTTTTGGTTTCATTTCATTTTGGTCTGAGAAAATACTTAATACGATTTCAATTTTCAAAAATTTGTTTAAGACTTACTTTGTGGCCTAATATATGGTCTATACTGGAGAATTATCTATAAGCCAATGAGAAGAATGTGTATTCTTCAGCCATTGGATAAAATGTTCTGTAAATGTCTGTTAGGTCTATTTGGTCTAAAATGCTGTTTAAATCCAGTGTTTCTTTGTTGATTTTGTATCTAGATCATCTGTCTAATGCTGACAGTGTGGTGTTGAAGTCTCCAACCATTATTATATTGGAGTCTATCTCTCCCTTTAGATCTAATAATATTTGCTTTATATATCTGGGTGCTCTGTGTTGGGTACATATATGTTTAGAATTATTATATTCTCTTTCTGAATGTCCTTCCTTCTCTTTTTACTGTTTTTGACTTAATGTCTATTTTATTAATATCTGAATCCTACTCACTTCTGATTTCTATTTATCTGAAATATTTTTTCTGCCCCTATATTGTCAGTCTATATGTGTCTTTACAGGTGAAGTGAGTTTCTTTTAGGCAGTATATAGTTGGGTCACTTTTTATTTTAAATCCATTCAGCCAGTCTATATCTTTAGTGGAAAATTTAATCCATTTACACTCAAGGTTATTACTGATATATGAAGACTTGTTCCTGTCATTTTGTTGTTTTCTTGTTTTGTATATTCTTTATTCCTTTCTTTCTCTCTTATTGCCTATCATTGCAGTTTGGTGGTTTTCTGTAGTAGTACCATTTGAGTTCTTTCTCTTCATCATTTGTGTGCTTGCATTTCCAAAGTAAGTTTTATACTTCTATGTGTTTTCATGATGATAGATATTGTCCTTTCACTTCTTGGTGTAGGACTCTACTTAGCAAGTCTTGTAAAGTAAGTCTATTAGTGATTAATTCTCTCGATTTCGCTTGTCTGCAAAATACTTTATTTCTTTTTCATTTATGATGGATAACTTTGCTGGGTTCATTATTCTTGGCTGACAGGTTGCTGCTTTTTTTGTTTGTTGTTTTTTTTAAATATCAGCCCTTTGAATGTATCATCCTATTTTCTCCTAGCCTGTAAGATTTCTGTTGAGAATTCCACTGTTAGTCTGATCCGGGGGTGGTCCCTTATATGTGACTTCACATTTTTCTCTTGTTGTTCTGAATTTTCTCTTTGATTTTTGACAGTTTGACTATAATGTGCCTTGGAGAAAATCCACCATCTGGAACACCCAAATTTCAATATTTGGTCCTTTATGAGAGTCCATACATCACATAATCTTTCTTCATTATTTTTTTTGTCTGTGTAATTTCAAAATATCTCTCTTCAAGTTCTGAAATTCTTTCTTCTGCTTGATCTACATTATTGTTGAAGCTCTTAGCTGTACTTTTAATCTCATTCATTGAATTCTTTAGTTTCAGAATTTGTTTGGTTTTCTTATGATATCTCTTTGGTGAATTCCTCATTCATATTCTGAATTGTTTTTCTGATTGATCTGTATTGTTTATCTGTGTCCTCTGAGCTTCTTTAATATTATTTTGAAATCATTTTTATGCATTTTATAAATTTCTTTCTCAATGAAAACTGTTGCTGAAAAATTATTGTAGTCCTTTGGAGGTGTCGCATTTTCTTGCTTTTTCATGTTTCTTATCCTCATTTTGATATCTGTACATCTGGTATAAGTCACTTCTCCCATTTTTTTGGATTGGCTTTCCTAGAGGAAGACTTTTTCCTGAAGATGTATCTATGGTGTTGGCTCAGTAGGGCACTTTAGCTTTGATTCTGGGTGTGTGAAGCAGTACAGTTTCTGTATGATTTCTTCAGCTGTAAGCAGCATCAGGATGTCTGTAATTTCCTTAGTGGCTTAGGTTACAGTTGTTAGTGGAGGCTGTGGGGAGGCTTTGCTAGGGATGGGGATGTCAAGTGGGCTACTCCTTGGGTCCTATTCTTGGTAGCAGTGGGCCAAGTATGCCTTTCCTTGGGCCCCTGGGCAGCATATGCAAGCACTGATGTTAGTGGGTCCTGGGAAGGCTTATTCCTGAGCCTCCTGGTGGCTTGCTCAAGTGTTGGTTGGGGCAATGGTGGACCATACACATAGGTTAGTCCTTGGGAACACCTGGGCACCATGTGTGGCAGAAGAAATGGCAGTAACAGTGGAAGTACAATCCTTAGGCTCCCAGGTAGCATGTGCTGGTGTTAGTGGTAGCTGAGATTGGCTGGGTAGGCTAGTCCCCAGGCCCCAGGTGTTGTGTGGGTGGTTACAGTGGTGGTGGCAGGAGGCTGAGTGGGCCTCAGGCCCCTGGGAGGAGTGCACACATGCCAGTAGTGATGGATGGGGAGGGTGATACCCTGGCCTCCTGATGATGTGTTCCGGTGCTAGCGATAGGTGTTCTGAGCCTGCTATTAGGCCCCCTTGTGGTGTTCACATAAGCCCATGGTGACCAACAGGGAGGGGCAACCCCCAGACCCCCAGGTGCATCTTTAGGCATTGTAGGCTCAATGCCAGGCCAGGCAGGCCTGTCCTCAGGTCCACTGGTGGTACACAAGGGCCTATGTTGTAGAGGGCAGGGTAGGCAATCCCAAGGTCCCTGAGCAGTATGCCTAGTTGGCAGCAGCAGTGGCAGCAGTCAGTGGGGAAGCCTGTTTTCAGGGCATATACAACTGCACAGTGACCCTGTTGCAAGGTGGGGTGGAGTTGCTGTCAGTGGTAGTGGTCCCAGGCAGGTGATTCTCAGGCTCTGGTAAGCACACACTTTGGCCTCTGGTGGTGGTAATGGGTGAGGAGAGCTTGTTTTCAGGGTACGCGTAAGTGCACAGCAACCCTGCTGCTGGTGAAAGCAGAGATGCTGTCAGTTACAGCAGCCCCAAGAAGGTTACTTTCAAACTCTGGAGAGTACATTCTTCAGCTCCTTTTGTCCCAGGGGCAATCTCTCCAGTGCACTGAACCACCCTTTACCTGGGGTGTTGAACATTGTGGGGGCTAGAGTGCTGGGGACCCTATCACATTGCTGGGTCTTACCAGCATTGCACCACTGAAGTCCTCTTGGTGGATGTGAGAGGATGTTAATGGAGCTCCAGGCATGTGGAGATGTGGGAGGCGTTGGACTCCAGGGCAGGATTCAGTCTAACGGAAGCTGGGATCTAAAAATGGTACCATGATGTAGCTGCTTGGGTCTTAAGGTATGTGTGTGACCCAGTATGAGGTCCCTCTCTGGAGTAATGATGTTGTACAGACTCCAGACAGCTCCCTACACCAGTCTCAGGGCCTACGAGGGTCAAGGGGCTGTCACGTGGCTAGGATTGCAGGAGTCTGCAATGGGTTTGTGGATAATTTGGTATCTCTCACTTACCCTTTTCCCACACTTGGGAGCCTCTCTGGGCTCCCATCTTATCCTAGCAAAGCTGGCAGCCTTACTTGCCTTTCCTTCCATGTCTCAGGCATTTCCTGACACTTTTCCGATAAATTCTAGCATTCTCTCTTATGCAATCTATTCAAAGTATGATTATATACTTACTATTTTGGTTCTCCTTTGTGGAGGAGGTGAATAGCAAATGCCTCTAGTTAGCCATCCTGGAGCTCTTGTCACTTTCTCATTCCAATACATAACTTCCAACCATCTCCTTTGTGCTGCTATGGTGGAATATATTACATGTCTATATTTTAAAGTCCCAGCAATACAATTATAGTTTTTTTAAACGAATAAGACCAAAAAGGAGATGGAATATGCATTTATGTGGTCTTTCAGAATTACAGAATTCATTTAACCCATGCTCATTTAATGGGATTCAAATTAGTGTCAGAAGTTTTTGTTTTTTTTTTGAGACAGAGTCTCACTGTGTTGCCTGGGCTAGAGTGAGTGCCGTGGCATCATCCTAGCTCACAGCAACCTCAAACTCCTGGGCTCAAGCGATCCTTCTGCCTCAGCCTCCCAAGTAGCTGGGACTACAAGCATGCGCCACCATGCCCGGCTAATTTTTTCTATATATTTTTAGTTGTCCGGTTAATTTCTTTCTATTTTTAGTAGAGACAGGGTCTCGCTCTTGCTCAGGCTGGTTTTGAACTCCTGAGCTCAAACAATCCGCCCGCCTCGGCCTCCCAGAGAGCTAGGATTACAGGCGTGAGCCACCGCGCCCGGCCAGAAGTAAGTTGTTTTCAGCTTGTGGAATTTTATATTTTTTGAGAAGTAGTTCTGCAAGCAGTGAATTCTCTCATTTTTTATTTATTTGGGAATATCTTCATTTTATTTCCATGTTTGAAAAATAGTTTTCTGGATATAAGATTCTTAGTTGACAGATCTTTATTTAGCAATTTGAATATGCTATCCCACTGCCTTCTGGCCTTGATAGTTCCTAATGGTAAGTCAGCTTTTAATCTTAGTGGGGTTCCCTTTTATATGATACATTGTTTTTCTCTTGCTGCTTTTAAGCTTTTCTCTTTTCCTTTCAATATTTTTGATATGATGGGTGTGGTCGTGGATTTGTTTTTATTCTTAGATTTCATTGAGCTTGAATGTGTAGACTCATATTTATCAATAAATATTTTTCAATGTTTTCAGCTATTATTTCCTCAAATATTTTTTTCTATTCCTTTATCTCTCTTCACTTTTTCTAGTGTTCCTAATACTCTAGAGTTTGCAGATTCTTTCTTCTGATATTTCAATGTACTTGAGTCCCTCTAGTGAACTTTTCCTTCCAGTTTTTGTACTATTCAACAACATAATTTCCATGTGGTCCTTTGTAAAAAATCTTTTCTATTTCTTTGTAGGTATTTTCTATTTAATGAGACATTGTCATCATATCTTTTCTTTTTTAGGAATGGTTTACTTTAGTTCCTTCAATATATTTATAATAACTGCTTTGTAAGAATTGTCTGCTAAGCCTAACATCTAGGGTTCTCACAAGTAGTTTTTGTTGACTGCTTTCTTTCTGTCTATGGGTCATACTTTACTGTTTCTTGGGATGATTCATAATTTTATGCTAATAACTGGACATTTCAGACATATAATGTACCAACTCTAGATAATAATTTTCTCTTCTTCCTGGGGCATGTTGTTGTTGTTTGCTTGTTTGTTTAGTGATTTGGCAGATTATTTTACTGAAGTCTCTTTCCCCTGGAATGAGGAGCTTCTAATGTTGCTCGTCCAAGGGAACAACCTAGGGCATGCACACAATCACCTCTGGATGACAGTGGTATTGGAGGTCTCTCTTTGAGTGTCTCCCTTATTTCTCTATTAAGCTGTCTGTGTCTTCTGGTATACCAGAGATCAAAGAATGGTTGGTCTAACGTTGTTATTCCTGGATGAAAAGCAGGATACAATCTCTGAACTATACCGCACAACTAAAGGACTCCAATATACATAAGGTATCATTACTATGCCTGACATTTTAAAATATAGAGAAAACTGGTAGCTAATAAGATAACTGTTACTCTCCTTTACTTACTATATCCATCATCTAGCCTTTCTGCTTTTTGAAAATTCAAAGTATTTAACAACTTTATATTTAAACAGGAAATATAAAGTGACTAGAATAGCATTGGACATACTTTCCCCAAGAATTCATGAGGATCTTTGCCTATGTTATAATAATATATAAGTATTGTTGTTATTAAAGATACACACTTCAGTTTTAAAGAATAAAAATAAATGAGAAATATCAGACTTGAAAATTTTTTCTTACCAGGGAGATTCTTTACTTGTGTCTTAAATTCAGGCTTTAATAAATGTCTTCCAGAAGCATCTTTCAAGTGTTCTATATCAGTTTCTATAGAAATAAGTAGATTTTACAACACTTTGTAAGGTAATTCTTATAAAAATGTGATGCATGTGTGTAATGCTAACTTAATTAGCTTTTGTTATTAGTGAATAAGTGTTATGATAAAATGTCTTTACTGTCAAATCACTAAAATTAGAATCAGTAGGTCTGTTAACAATCATATAAGCCTCAGTATAATAAAGCTTAGAAATGACTAAGATCACATATCTATAATAGAAAAATTTTTGCACAAATAATGCCTCATAATTCTTTAATCAGTGCTTTCCCCATACAATGCTATCCCTTATGGAAAATGAAAATATGCTACAGAATTCATGATAATAACATGGCTTTCAAGTTTACATTAAATCACATTTATACCATATGGATATACCTGGTGAGGGGGAACATACATTTTTTTTTACAGGTGAACTTGAAAAAAATGACCTCCATAGTCACAGAAAATTACTGTGGAGCAGACATTTTTGGACTCATCCAGGAATATTTTAATGCCCTTTTAATGTTACTTAAACTTAAATCAAGCAGACGTTAGTGATGGAAAATAATAACAAGATATTTTGTGGACTGAGGATAGCATGTAGTTTGTAGCTTGGGAGGAGGATATGGTTAAATTTGCGTATGTCCCAGGAATGAGACCGGGTCCCTTTCCATTCAAGTTTTTATGTAATTTGACATTTTTGTTGGATTTAGAAAATACTAACCAGGTCTAATAACAGGAAAAATATAGGAAAGTTACTAAAAGGAAATTAATATTAGAGTAGTGATGAGGACCAATCAACTAAAGTCAACTACCGGGCCTAAAGTTTTGTGGGTAAAATCTGTTTCTAGCAGCACATGTACTGCCTAGAAAGCTGTGAGAGTTAGAAACCCATTCTGACCCAGACACTATACACTGTAGAACGATGTCTTTGTTTTGAGAAGTAGCTAAATTCATGAATATGTGTTAAAGTTTGCACTATGACTTTGGCATCACAAATGTACCACCACTGGAATCTGTATAGAGGCAGGAACCAGCTGAACCATAATTATCAAAATGAACAAAGATTTATCAAATTGGACAGAACAAGTTTTCAAAATGCAAGTAACAACAATTTGTGAAAGTAATAAGATCTTAGCAAAACAAAACTGGGTAACATTAGCAGACACATTTTAGCTGATCTGGTTCTTTCTTCAACTGGTATATGTAAGAAGGACTCATTCACTTGAAATGACCATGCAAAGATTCTTAGATATGCAGGGAGGCAACTCAGTGATGGGAGATAGGGTTAAACAGTAGTGAAAAATATCTGTTGGAGAAATTTATAATCTAGTAAGACATAATTTGCCTCTTTTAAAATATCTTCCCACTTTTATTTCCTTTTTTTATCCTATTATGCCTGGAGTTCACTGAGCTATTTTTTAAAAAACATATATCATATAATTTATCCACTTAAAGTGTCCAATTAAATTGTTTCTAATATATCCAGAATTGTGTTACCATCACAATTTTAAATTCTATCTCAGATTTACACTAATTAAATTCATGAGATACAGAAATATGACTTCTATATAGCTCTCTCTCTTCTTTCCCATTTGTGTTATTGTTATACCTTTTACATCTATAAATATTGAAGACATTGGTATAATTATTGTTGGAATTATTTCTTTACATAACTTTATGCCTTCTAAATAAAGGGACACAAGAAAAATAAGTATATGTTTATAGTGGTTGTTTTATTAACTTTCTTATTCATAATTTTTGGCTCTTATCATTTGTTCCTGTGAATTCAGGTTACTATCTTTTATCATTTTCTTAACCCAACCCTAATCTTTTTCCTAATACTGTGAAATATATTACATGTCTATATATGATAGGCCCAGAAACACAATTACATATGCATTGTTTACATAATTGCTTTTTAAATTAATTAAAAGAAGAAAAGAAATGAAATACACACTTTAGACTCTCATAATTATAGCCACAGAATTACTCTTATCCTTTCTCTCTTCTGTGTGACTCTGAGGTTTACTGCTTGTTTCCTGAAGACCTTCTTTAGTATTTTCATAAAGCTGGTCTTCTAGCAATTAATTCTCTTAATTTTTATGTCTTTGAGAATCTATTTTACCTTAGGTTGCTTTTTTTTTTTTTGGAAGATAGTTTTGCTGAATACAAGACTCTTGGTTGACAGTTTTCTTTTCAGAGCCTCGACTCTGCCGCCCTATTCCCTCCAGCCTCCGGCGCTCCCGATGCCAAGTTGGCTGCTACTCTTAACGGGTCCCGATGAACAGAAGGAATGCCAAGCAGTACTCCAACGTGTGTGGATCGATTTACACCACTACCTGCAGCTTATGAAAGTTCCAGTTGTCCTAAAAAATTACCATAACTTGATTCTGTCATTCTTTCTAATTTATGCTCACTGAAAATTAATGTTAATAGAATAATATCCTTGTGACTTTAATTTCAAGTGCCCTGGTCACTAAGATCGAGCACTTTCAGATGTTTATTGGTCATTTAGGTATCTTCTCTTGTGAAGTAAATGTTTACGATTCTTGTCCATTTTTAAATTGAGTTATCAATTTTTTTCATTACTGGTTTGTAGGAAATTCTTTAAATATTCTGAATGAAAGCCTTCTGTTGGTTATTTGTGCTGTAAAATAATCTCCAACTCTGCGATCTGCTTTTTATAGACACAGGGTCTCACCGTGCAGCACACGCTGGTCTCAACCGACTGGGCTCAAGCGAAGCTCCTGCTCTGCCCTCCCAAGATGCCGAGTTACAGGTGTGAACCACCGCGCCCATCTCTCATTTGTTTTTTAAATCTCTTAATAGTGTCTTCTGATGCATATAAATTATTAATGTTAAGACTACTTTAAATCATTTACATTTAAGGTTAGTGATTATTGTATTCTTTTTAATAAATATAATCCAAAGACAGTAAGATTTTTTATATTATTTTATTATTTTCAAGAACTCATTTTGCAATATGCATATGAATAGAATTACTTTGAAAAGAATATATTTTATTTTGTTATAAAGTTTCTTTTTTGAAATCAATACATATGAGCCTGTTTGGCAAAATAATTTGCTCCATTCATCTATTTGTCTAACATTGTCCCAGCCCCACACTGCTTCAGTTATGGTACCTTTACGATAACATCTGATATCTAGTACTCTATGTCCTTCAAATTTATTCTTCTTTATCAGGGTGATCTTTGCTGTTCTGGCCCTATCAACTTCTATATAAATTTTAAAATTAGCTTGCCAATTTTTAGAAAACCTGTTGCTGGAATCTTCAATATAACTGCATTGAATTTATGTATAAATTTTAAAGAAGTTATTTAAATATTGAATATTCCAATATAAAAACCTGAAAAAAGTTTCCATTTATTTATCTTTTAAAATTACTCTTAATAATGTTTTGTAGTTTGCTGTGTAGATATTTTCTATATCTTTCAAAAATTTTAATACACTATTTTTAGAGCAATTTGGGATTGCAGAGAAATTGTACAGAAAGTACACAGAATTCCCATATACTCCTCTCCCCCATAAACAATTTCCTCTGTTATTACATTGCATTACCTGGTATATTTGATAAAATTGATAAAGCAATATTGATACATTAACTAATAGCCATGGTTTACAATAGGGTTAATTCTTTCTGTTGTACAGTTCTATGTGTTTTGACAAATGCATGATGTCATATATCCACTCCTACATAGTCACACGAAATAGTTTAAGCCCTCTGAAAATTTCCTGTGCTATACTTACTCATCCCTTTCACCCTGAATCTCTGGAAATCCCTGATATTTTTACTGTATCTATAGTTGTGTGATTTCCAGAGTATTATATTGTTGCAATCATACATTATGTAGCCTCCCACTGGCTTCTTTTTAGCAATTTGCATTTAATTCTGGATATGTCTCACTGTGGCTAGATACCTCATCTCTATTTATTGCTGAATGATATACCATTGTATGAATGTACCACAGTTTGTTTATGTATTCATCTGTTAAAAAATATCTTGGTTTCTTTCAATTTGGGGCAATTATAAATAAAGCAACTATAAAAATTGATGTTCGGGTTATTGTATGGACATAGGTTTCAACTCATTTTGGTAATGACTAGAGTGCAATTGCTGGCAATTATGTAATAAGATTATATTCAGCTTTGTAAAAACTGCCAAATACAAAATGGCTGTACCACTTTGCATTCCCACCAGCAATGAATGAGAGCTATTTTTCCACGATCTTAACAGCATTTGGTGTTGCCAGTATTTTAAATCAGTCATTCTCATAGGTGTACAGTGATATCTCACTTTTGTTTTACTTTGCAATTCCCTACTGACAATGGTAAGAGTACCTTTTCATAAGTTTATTTACTATTTATATGTCTTCTTCAATGATGTGTCTGGTTAGGTCATTTGCCAATTTAAATTAAGTTATTTGTGGTCTCTCTTGCCCAGTGGCTCCATCAGAGCAGGGCACACCCCAAGGCAGAGGGACACTGATCCTGTTCAGGCACCCCATGGGCTACTCAGGACGAGTGCGCTTCTCTCTGGTATTGTCACGGATTAATTTTCTCGGTTTCGGGAGGTGAAGAAGCCAGCATTAGCAGATCTTGGGGCTGAGTGTAGTGTGGGTCCTAGCTGTGGCATGCTTGTGGGGCACCCCTTACCCCATAGGGGAACCACATTCTCAAGCTCAGGCTGGGATCCTGAGTGGGGAACCTCCTGGCCCACAGCAGAGTCATGGGGGAGCTGGGATGGCTTGGTCTCCTGCCTGCTGGCTGATGCTGGGAAGAGACTGTGGAGCAGAGGGAAGAGATAAGAAAGGCCCACTGCAGTCTGCCAGTTTGTGAATCTAAGATGGACCTGCCTCCGCAAGCAGACTTCTGATTGGGTGGGGCCACTTCAGTCCCTCCCTGGTGGCTCTGCCCATAAGCTGGAAGCATATCCTTGACCCCTGCCAAAACAGCTACCTAGCCAGGTTTTGTGGAGCCTGAGGGCAAGTGCACACAATCCTCCACTCAGCCACACTCCCCCACCTGCTTCTGCTATGTCAGAGAATAAAAGCTCACCTGGAAGTTCTGGGGCAGACACACCACCTGGGGCACTTGAGAGCTTCTCCTCAAGGACTAGACCTAGTCACAGGACCCAAAAACAACATTGCAGCTTGTTACTTCTGGCAAGCACCTCCTATTGACAGGGAGGTCAATTTGCATGCCCTTTACAGAATTTACTGACTCAGTTTTACAGGATGCGTGGGTGTCCAAGGAGTGGCCAGAGAAACTGAACTACTTGATAAGAGTAGAAAGAACACAGCCCAGGGCTGTAGCATACAACAGTTTAGCCCCCTCCACCATGAACAGCTCTCTCAGTTTGGAGAGCTTGTCCTGACACTCCTACCAGTGCCTCTCTTTAGAGGCCAGAAAAGCAACTTCTGAGCCCCACTGAGGCTTTGCAAAGCCTTTCAGACTCCCACAACCTAGCCACAAACTGCCTTGCTCATTTCCCCACCTCAGTGGTGATGGAGATCAAGAAATCCCCTGGGAGCTACAGGGTCCATCCTAAAGCTTGGAGCACTCAAGTATTCCACCTGGAAGACCATACTCTACCACAGACACAAAAGAACATCTCAGCAGCTGGCTCTATCACATAAACATCAACCAATGATAGAGAGAACAATAACATAGCCCATCATATCATCTTCCAACTCAAGTAAACAGGGTGTGATGGATTCACACTCACAAGTATCACCCACCATCCCTGAGAGTAAAGCTAGGGGACATAACTCACTACATATTGTTGGAAAGAGGTGAAGAGAGCAAGTCAGAGGTAACTGAAGAGGTATACCAAACCTGCTAGAACACCCCGTAGGCAATTCAGGACCAGCATTCCTCTCCCTAGCAAGCTGAGGGATCGATCTTCAAGGGATCCAGAGACAGGTCCACAAACCAGGCCTAGCACCCCCAGGTCTTGACTGAGAGGCCACATGAGAAGGAATCAGTGAAAGAGCTCCAGAAACATGAAAAATCAGAGTTAGAGGATACCCCCCAAAGAAAATAATAACTCCGTCCCAATGGATACCAACATAAATGAAAAGACTGAAATCACAAATGAATTCCGAATATGGATTGTAAGGAAGCACAATGAAATACGAGAATTAAATATAAACTAAAGACAAAGAAATGACAAAAACAATACAGGAAATGGATAAAAAATTTACTAAGGAAATCAACTTATTTTTCAAAAATCAAATAGAATTTCTGGAAATGAAAAATTCACTCATGGAAATACAAAACAAAGTGGAAAGTCTTAAGAATAGGCTAGATCGGGCAGAAGAAAAGAATTTCAGCACTTGAAGACAACTCCTTTGAGTTAAACAAGTCAGTCAAAGAGAAACATCTAAGAATAAAATGAACAAATAAAAACTACAAGAAATATGGGATTATGTAAAGAGGCCTAAGATAAAACTCATAGGCATCCCTGAGGGCAAAGAAAAAAATACACTCAAATATGAGAAACATATTTGAGGGAATAACTGAGTAAAATTTCCCTGGCCTTGCTAGAAATCTAGATATCCAGGTGCAAGAAACTCAAAGGATCCCTGGGAGATTCATCATGAAGAGGCAATAACCACAACATACAGTCATCAGACTGACCAAAGTAAACACAAAAGAGACACTCCTATGATCTGTAAGATAAAAGCAGCCAGTAACTTACAAAGAAAACCCATCAGACTAACTGCAGACTTCTCAACTGAGACCTTGCAAGCCAGAAGTGATTGAGGTCCCATTCTCAGTCTTTTCAAACAGAATAATGCACAGCCTAGAATCATTTTGTATCCTGCAAAACTAAGTTTCTTATATGAGGGAGAAATAAACACTTTCTCAGACAAGCAAACACTGAGGGAATTTGTCAAGACCAGAACTTCCCTGCAGAAAGGACTCAGAACCGCATTATTCACAAATCAGCACCCACCAAAAAGCTAAAGGTTATAGTCCAGATATCATAATGGCTCAAGAGTTAAAACAAAGCAATAAAGTTCTACTCAACAGGATGAATAGAAATCCACTCCACTTATCAATACTTTCTATAACTGTGAATGGCTTGAACTCCCCACTCAAGAGACATAGCCTGGATGAATGGATAAAAAAAATATAGGCCAAGTATCTGTTGTCTCCAGGAAACACATATAATCCACAAGGACTCATTCAGACTCAAAATAAAGGACTGGAAAACAATATTTCATGCAAATGGAAATCAAAACAAAGCTGGTGTAGCCATTCTCATATCAGATAACATCATCTGACTTTAAACATCATCAGACTTCAAATCATAAAAAGTAACAAAGACAGTCATTATATAATGGTGAAAAAAACAATTAAACAAGAAGACATAACATTCCTAAATATTTATACACCTAACACAGGTGCAGCCTAATTCATAAAGCAAACCATACTTGATTTAAATGAAATTATAAACAGCACCACTGTAATAGGTAGGGATTTCAACATCCCACTGAAAGAATGGGACAGATCTTCCAAGCAGTCAATAAGCAAAGAAATGATGGACTTTAATAGAACTTTATAATAAATGGGCCTAACAGACATTACAGAACATTCAACCACAAAGCCACTAAATATACATTCTTTTCATCAGCTCATGGAAGATTCTCTAAGATTGATTACATCCTGGAACACAAAATATGTCTCAACACATTTTAAAAAAATATAAATTACACCATGTATCATCTCAGACCACAGTGGAATAAAATTAGAGTTCAATTCCAACAGAAACACTCAACTCTACAAAAAGTCATGGAACAGAAGCAGACATAAGTTATCAAAATCTTTGGGATTCAGCAAAAGCAATCCTAAGAGGCAAGTTAATAGCCATAAATGCCTACATCCAAAAGACAAACAGATCACAAATCAACAACCTAATGAATCATCTCAAGGAATTGGAAAAGGAAGAGAAAACCAATCCCAAACCCACTATCACCACTTCTGTTTAACATAGTGCTGGAAGCCCCAGCCAGAACAATCAGGCAAGAGAAGGAAATTAAGGATATCCAAATGGGGAAAAAAGAAGTAAAACTATCACTATTTGCTTATGATATGATCTTTTATCTAGAAAACCCAAAGACTTCACCAAGAGACTCCTGGAATTGATAAATAAATTCAGTACAGTCTTGGGTTACAAAATCAACGTAGACAAATCAGTAGCATTCCTATACACCAACAACAGTCAAGCTGAGAATCAAATCAAAGACTCAATACCTTTCACAATAACAACAAAGAAAATAAAATACATAGGAATTTTTTAATCAAGAAGGGGAAAGACTGCTACAGGAAGAATTATGAAACACTAAGGAAGGAAACTGCAGAGGATGTAAACAAATGGAAAAACATACAATGTTCATAGATTGGCAGAATCGACATTGTTAAAATGTCTATAGTACCCAAAGTGATTTACAGATTCAATGCAATTCTGATTAAAATACCAACATCATTTTTTGCAGATCTAGAAAAAATAATTCTACACTCTGTGTGGAACCAGAAAAATCCCAAATAGCCAACACAATCTTAAACAAAAAGAAAAACCTGAGGCATCACTTTACCAGACTTTAAGCTATCCTACAAGGCTATAGTAACCAAACAGCATAGTGCAGGCACAAGAACAGAGACCTAAACCAACAGATCAGAAAAGAGCACTTGATATAAAACCATCCTCATATTGCCATCTGATTTTTGACAAAGCAGATAAAATATAAAGTGGGGGGAAAATCCCTATTCAATAAATGTTGCTGGGAAAATTGGACAGCCACTTGTAGAAGACTGAAACTGGATCTGTACCTCTCACCACTCTCAAAAATTAATTCATGATGAATAACAGACTTAAACCTAAGGCATGAAACTGTAAGAATTCTAGAAGAAGAGGTTGAAAAACTCTTAAAGGTATCTGCCTACACAAAGAATTTATGAAGAAGACCCCAAAGACAATCACAGTAACAAAAAAAATAAATAAACGGGACCTCACCAAATTAAAAAGCTTCTGCACAGCCAAGAAAACAATAATTAGAGCTAACAGACAACCTACAGAATGGGTGTAAATATTTACATGCTATATATCTGACAAAGGGCTGATAACCAGAATTTACAAAGAACTGAAGCAAATCAGTTAGAAAACATCAAATAACCCTATTAAAAAGTGGGCAAAAGACAGGAACAGAAGCTTTTCAAAAGAAGATAGACTAATGGCCAATAAACATATAAAAATGTTAAACATCTCTAATCATCAGAAAAATGCAAATCAAAACCACAATGAGATATCATCTAACTCCAGCGAGAATGGCTTTTATCAAAAAGTCCAAAAACAACAGAATCTGGCTGGATGCATAAAGAAAGGAACACTTATACACTACTGGTGGGACTGAAAACTAATTCAACCTCTATGAAAAGCAGTATGGAGATTCCTCAAAGAACTAAAAGTAGATCTATCATTTGATCCAGCAGTCCCACTACTGGGTATTTACCCAAGGAAAAAGAGACATTTTATAAAAAAGACACTTGTATTCAAATGTTTATAGCATTATAATTCACAATTCCAAAGATGTGGAAACAACCCAAATGCCCATCAATACATGAGTGGATTAATAAAATGTGGTATATGTATACCATGTATTACTTAGCCATAAAAAACAGTAGTGAATTAATGCCTTTTGTAACAACCTGGATGGAACTGTAGACCCTCCTCCTAAGTGATGTATCACAAGAATGGAAAAACAGCACATGTACTTACTATTAAATTGGAACTAAATGATCAACACTCCTGTACATATGGTAGTAAAATTCAATAAAATCAAGCAGGGAGGGGGGAAGATGGGATGGGTAAATTCACACCTAACAAGTACAATGCACACTATCTGGGTGACAAACACACTTATAACTTTGACTCACACCATAAAAAGGTAATTCATGTAACCAAAACATTTATTTCTACCCCCATAATATTCTGAAATAAAAAAGTCACATCCAAAAACTGTACCCCTATTCAGGTCATCTGCCCTGCCCTTATTTATTGACATCAAAAATCATATCTTTATGTACTATATGCCCAATAATTATAGATTTATGATTATTTTCTACATAATTATTGTGTTTATCATGTAATTGTTTGTTTTATGTATTTGTCTTTTGAATACTATACATACAAAAATTAGAGCTACAAACTGAAATTATATTAATAATGGCTTTTATGTTTGTTCATGTACTTACCTTTACCAAACATCTTTATTTCTTCATTTATTTGAAGGATACTGGATTACTGTCTAGTACCCTTTTATTTTAACCTGAAGAACTCCCTTTAGCACATCGAATGGGACAGGTCTACTAGTAATGTCTCCAGTGCCAAGAGCTCTCCCACTCTTTGCAGATTGGCTTTTGCTGGGGCACTCCTTCAACACTTCCAAAAAACTTTCTTACCATTTTGAAGATGGCTTTTTCTTAATTGGGCATTTTCATTGTTGCTGTAAACCTTTGACCACTTACCAAAGCTCTGACAAAGTCAGTTCTGATGGATTATGCTTATTTTTTTCAATGTTTCTATAAGGGAATGTCACCTTGGATGTTCCTAATCTGCCATTTTGCTGATGCTTGCCTGTACACTTTAGTATCTTATTGGAAAATACTTAGTCCCTTGGCTACACCAGCAATAGCTTTAGCACATGTTTTAACTTCTTACTATTTTTTCACCATTAGAAATTTCCAATTTAATGATAAGCAGATCACAATGCAGCCATATTACCTATAAGGTACTAGTTCCATTTGTTATTCCATCTTGTTATACAAAAGATATTAGTAATGAAAATTATGTTATCAAGGAACTGACAATATAGCATATATTTTACGTTTTAAAAATTCACAATGTAAGGGAAAATCTACATATTTTGTCTCATGAGCAGAGAAAGGAAAACATACTTAGCATTATATAATTAATGTTATTTGGTAGAGTAAACAACATATAATATAAAGAAACATATTAATTGATATGTAGATTGATTGAATAGAATGAAATTATTATTAAGTTAAAAAAGGCTATCCTTTGTTTAAATTTGCTGCTGTTATTGTTGTTGCTGTTGTATTAATGATAGAACTATAAAGCTGAAATACTTTAACTCTTGAACTGTGTTCTACTGTGTCAAATATAAATCTGTACTTACCAACAACTTTGTTTAAATCTAACTGAAATATTAGGTCATTAATTGAGGGAAAATCTTCTCGAAGATTTTCTGTTGCATCTGGAAGTTCTGAAGCTGTCTTTCTTTTAACTGAAATAATAAGACATTGCCAAATTAGTTGATTTAAAACTTACATTTAGTTTGAGGTAAAATTGTGGTAATTAGAGATATTTTGACATACAAATATTTAACCTTACATACTAAATAACATACCAATTATTCAATTGAATAAAAATATTTTAAATAATTTTAAATCTTACAAAATATCTCTTACATGCCATCTATTATACTGAGCACTTTTCAAATATTATCTAATTTAATTCTAATATGAATTGAAGGAAATACGTATTTTATTCTCATTTAACAGATGAGGGAAGTAGAGCTTAAGAATATTATGCATATTGAAGGCATCTAATAAAAAATAAAGACATTAAATTGTCTTTGTTAGCAGGTGACATGATCTTATGTATAGAAAAACCTAAAAACTCCACCAAAATAAACTGTTAGAACTAATAAACAAATTTATTAATATTGCAGGATACAAAATCAAAATACAAAAACCAGTTGCATGTCTATACACTAGTCACAAACAATATGAAAAAAATTTAAGGAAACAATCCTATTTTCAATAGCATCAAAAAATAAAATATTTAGAAATAAATGTACCTAAGGAAGTAAATGTTCTATATACTGAAAACTATAAGATATTGATGATAGAAGTTGAGTAAGACACAAATAAAGAGCAAGATATCCCATGTTCACAGAATGAAAAATTTAATACTGTTGAAATATTCATAGTACCCAAGTGATGACATTTTTTACAGAAATAGAAAAAACAATCCTAAAATTCGCACAGAACCATAAAAGACTTTGGATATCTCAGGGTAATTCATATCACTATCACAATGAGATATGATCTCACAAGTTTTAGGATGGCTATTATCAAAAAGGCAAAAGATAACAAGTGTTCATGAGGATATGAAGAAAAGTGATCTCTCGTACACTATTGGTGGTAATGTAAATTGGTACAACCATTATGGAAATGGTATGGAATTTTCTCAAAAAATTAAATACAGAACTATGTGATCCAGCAATCCCACTTCTGGATGTATATCCAAAGGAAATAAAATTACTCTATTGAAAAGACATCTGCACCACCAATGCTCGTTACAGCATTATTTACAATAACTGAGACAAGAAAAATCCTAATCCTAAGTGCCCATCAACTGATGAATGGATAAAGGAATGTGGAATATACACACACACACATAATATATGATGTATATTTATCTACATATACACATGCGTATGTGCATATACACACAATGGAATGTTATTCGACCTTAACGTGAAGGAAATCCTGTCATTTGTGAAAATATCAATGAACTCAGAGGACATTAGGCTAAGTGAATAGGCTAGACAGAAAAAGATAAATACTGCATGATCTCACTGACATGTGAAATCTAAAAGAGTCAACTTCACAGAAACAGAGAATAGAATGATGGGTATCAGGATCTGGGAAGTGGGGAGAAAGGGGAAATATTGATCAAATGGTACAAACTTTCAATTATATGATGAATAAGTTCTAAAGATATATGTATAGTATGGTGACTACAGTAAATAATAACATACTCTATACTTGATGTTTACAAAGAGAGTAGCTCTCATTCGTAGCACAAAAACAAAAAAAAAAGTAACTGCGAGATGATGGATATTTCAAGTAGTTTAATTGTGGCAATTTTTCCACAATGTATACATATATAAAATCATCACCTTGTATACCCTAAATATATACAATTTTGTCAGTCATACCTCAATAATGCTGAAAAATAAAAAAATGTAAGAGGAAGAAATTATACAAATTCTCTACAATCTCTTTCGGAAAATTAAGCCATAGTATGTATTTCCTAACTCATTCTATGAAGCACATATTACCCTAACATGAAAACCAGTCAAACACAGTATAAGAAAAGTACAGAGCAACATCTCTCATCAATAAGATGCAAAAATCCTTAACAAAAGAGTAGCAAGTTGAATTCACCAAAGCAAAAAAACAATTTCACATCACGATCAAGTGATAGTCATCCTAGATATAAGGTTGGTTCAACATTTGATAACTAATTAATGTAATTCATCACATCAATAGGCTAAAGAAGAAAAATTACATGATCATATTAATAGATGCAGAAAAATAATTTCACATTATTCAACAGCAATTCATAACAAAAAGTCTCAGTAAGCTAGCAAAAAATGGAAGGTCCTCAAAAGAATATCCAAAAAAAAGCCTACAACTGATATCATACTTAACAGTGAAAGGCTATAAATTTCCCACTAAGATCAAAAACAAGTCAAGGATGTCCCCTCTCTGTATTCTTTTTCAACATCATACTGGAAGTCCTAGCTGACAAAATAAAATTTGAAAAGGAAATAAAGTATAAAGATTAGAAAGGAAGAAATAGAACTGTCTTTGTTCACAGATGACACAATCATCTATGTAGAAAATCTAAAAGAATCAACAACGACAAAAAATCTTCTGGAACTAGTAAGTGTTTATAGCCAGTTTGCAAGATATAAGGTTAATATACAAAAGTCAATCACAAGAACCATTGTGTCAATGAAGAAATTAAAAAGAACACTTAAAAGCTCCTTGAGACAAATGAAAATGGAAATGCAACATACCAACATATCATACGATTTCTAAGATGAACACTTATAGCAAAAAATGCCAACAACAAAAAAGTAAAAAGATCTCAAATCAACAGCCTAACATTACACCTCAAGGAACTATAAAATCAAAAACAATCTAAACCTACAGTAGGAAGAAAAAAAGAAAGATCATAGCAGAAATAAATAGAGAATAAAAAATATAAATGTCACCAAAACAAGAGCTATTTTTGTAAAAGATAAAAATATCCACAGTCCTTTAGCTATACTAAGAAAAAAAAAGAGACAACTCAAATAAATAAAATCAAAGAAGAAAGGAGACATTACAGCCGATACCACAGAAATACAAAGAATCATAAGAAACTATTATGAATAATACATACCAACGAATTGGAAAAATTAGAAGGCATAAATGCAAGTATATATACAACTTACCTAAGTTAAATCATAAAGAAATAGAAAACTTTTCTTATGTTTATTGGCCATTTGTCTTTCTTCTTTTGAAAAGCTTCTGTTCATGTCTTTTGCCCACTTTTTAATAGGGTAGTTTATTTTTTTCTTGGTGATTTGCTTGAGTTCTTTGTAAATTCTGGTTATTAACCCTTTATCAGATATGTAGCTTGAGAGTATTTTCTCCCATTCTGTAGGTTGTCTTTTTGCTCTGTTGGTTGTTTCCCTAGCTGTACAGAAATTTTTAGTTTAACCAAATCTCATTTATTAATTTTTGTTGTTGCCATGATTGCCATTGGGGTTTTTTTCATGAATTCTTTGCCTAGGCCGTTATTTTCCTACATTTTCCTCTAGAATTCTTATGGTTTCACACCTTATATCTAAGTCTTTTACCCATTTTGAATTAATTTTTGTGAGTGGTGAGAGGTAGGGGTGCTGTTTCATTCTCCTGCATGTGGCTGTCCAATTTTACCAGCACCATTTATTGAATAGGGCTTCTTTTCCCCAGTGTACACGGTTGTTTGCTTTGTCAAAGATCAGTTGGTTGTAGGCAGGCGGTTTTGTATATTGGTTCTCTGTTTTGTTCCATTGGTCTATGTCTCTATTTTTGTACCAATACCATATGAAAAAATGCTCAACATCACTAATCATCAGAAAATGCAAATTAAAACCACAGTGAGATATCATCTGACCCCAGTTAGAATGGCTTTTATTAAAAAGTCCAAAAGTAATAGATGCTGGCATGGATGCAGAGGGAAATGAACGCTTATACACTGTTGGTGGGACTGCAATTTAGTACAACTTCTATGGAAAGCAGTATGGAGATTCCTCAAAAAACTAAAAGTAGACCTACCATTTGATACAGCAATCCCACTACGGGGTATTTCCCAAAGGAAAATACGTCATTTTATCAAAAAGACACCTGCATTCAAATGTTTATTGCAGCACAATTCACAATTGCAAAGATGGGGAATTAACCCAAGTACTCATCAATTCATAAGTGGATTAATAAAATGTGTTATATGTATACCATGGAATACTACTGAGCCATAAAAAGATGAAATGTTACTTTTTTCAACAATCTGGATTGAAGCGGAGACCATCTTCCTGAGTAAAGTACCACAAGAATGGAAAAATAAACACCACATGTACTTACTATTAAATTGGAACTAACCAATGAGCACATGTACACAGAGGGAAGTAAAACTCATTGGAAAGCAACCAGGTGAGAGGGTGAGGAGGGGTGTGGAATAAATCAACCTACTGGGTACTATCAACACTATTTGGTTGAAGGGCACACCTATAGGTCAAGACTCAAGCATTACAAAATTGACTCTAAAACATTTGTACCCCCTTAATATTTTTAAATAGAAAAAAAGACATAGAAAAGTTGAACAGACAAATAATGAAGAGTAAGATTGAAGTAGTAATAAAAATTCTCTCACCAAAGAAAAGCCTAGGATCTGATGGTTTAACTGCTGAATTCTACAAAACATTTAAAGAATTAGTATCACTTCCACACAAACTACAGTAAGTCTTCACCTAAGGTCATCAGTAGGTTCTTGGAAACTATGACTTTAAGCAAAACGACACATAATTAGACCAATTCTGCCATAGGCTGATTGATATAAACAACAGTTAGGTTTCTATGGCATTTTCTGGTAACAAAGGCATCCTCAAACTTCAAAACACAGACCCAAAACATTCTAATATTAAACATTGAAATAAAGGTGAGCTATACATATATATTTAGGAAAGATTAATAAAAACAGGTAAGATAACTATTTACCCAATTTTTGGTGAATCAGTGAGTGATGATGGTCACAGTGCTGGTGGGTTAAATCAAGGAACAAATGTTTAGAAAGCTAAAATTCTAAGGAGCAGCTCCTCCCACCAAAAAGTTCTAAAACAAACAATAAGAAATATGGAGGGCTCACTGAGGACTTTTGTATCACATTATTTATTGTCATGAATTTGTATGATTATCATATACTTTACCAAGTTTTATTTTACAAATATTTGTATTTATTCATTCATTCATTCATTTTTCAACACACTTATTCCAGTTCAGGGTTGCGGTGGCCACAGCTTATCCTAAAAACTCAGAGTGCAAGACAGGAACCAACTCTGGAAAGGACATCATTTCATCATATACACTTGCACTAAACATACACTTGCACTCACTCATACTGGGACAATTTAGACTTGCCAATTAACCAAATGTAAACATTTTTCGGATATGGGAGGAAACTGGAGTACCTGGACAAAACCCACTGAGACATGGGGAGAACATGGAATCTCTACACAGACAGTGGTCCCCACTTAGAATTGATTTTTTTTCCTAATCAACATTATAACTAAAGATGTTGAATAAAGTTACATTATTTGAGGACCTGACGTAGTTCTAAAACTTGAAGATGAAGGAATACTTCCAAATTCATTCTATTTGGCTACCATTACACTTATATTAAAATCAGACAAAGGCACAGCAAACAAGACAACTACAGGCCAATATTCCAATGAAAACAGATGAAAAAAATCCTTCAACAAAATACTAGCAAGCCAAATTCAACACCACATTAAAAAGATCATTCACCATGATCAAGTGGGATTCATCCCAGGAATGCAAAAATGGTTCAGCATACACAAATCAATAATTGTGATACATTACATTAACAGAATCAAGAACAAAAAACACAGGATAATTTCAATAGGTGAAGAAAAACCATGTGATAAAATTCAACATCCCTTCATGATAAAAATTCTCAACAAATTGGGTATAGAAGAAACATACCTCAACACAATAAAGGCCATTTAAGATAAAACCACAGCCAACGTCATACTGAATGAAGAAAAGTAACAAGCATTTTGTATAAGATCTGTAACAATTCAATGACGTCTACTTTTACCACTTTTATTCAACATAGTACTGAAAGTTCTAGTCAAAGCAATTAGAAAAGAGAAAGAAAGAAAGAAAATACAAATTAAAAAGAAAGAAGTCAAATTATCCCTGTTTGTAGATGAAATTATATATATAATTAAGGATATACATGTACATATATATGTATATACATATATATGTATATCATATCATACCATATATACATATATATCCCTAAGAAAACTCTTAGAACTAATAAATGAATTTAGTAAAGTTGCAGGTTACAAAGTCAACAAAGAAAAATTAATAGCATTTCTATAAATTAATAGAAAACTATCTGAAAAATAAATTAAGAAAACAATTTCATTTATAGCATCTATTAAAAAATACCTAGGAATAAACTTAACCAAGGAGGTGAAAGATCTGTACAATGAAAACTATAAAACACTGATGGAAGAAAATGAAGAGAACATAAATATATAGAAAGACATTCCATATTCATAGACTGGAACAAATAATATTGATAAAATATCCATATTACCAAAGGCAATCTACAGATTCAATGCAATACCTATCAAAATACCAGCGATATTTTTCACAGAATAGAAAAAAATCTTAAAATTTATATAAAAGTGCTAAAGATCCCAGATAGCCAAATCAATCTTGAGCAAAAAGAAAAAGGCGGAAGGCATTACACTACTTGACTTCAAAATTTACTATAAATCTATAGTATCCAAAAAGCACGGTACTCATACAAAAACAGACACATAAACCAATGGAATAAAATAGAGAATCCAGAAATAAATCCACACATTTACAGCCAGCTCATTTTGACAAAGGTGTCAAGAACACACACTGGGGAAAGACGGTCTTTCAATAAATGATTCTAAGGGAAACAAGACATCCCTATGCAGAAGAATGACACTAGACCCTTATCTATCACCACATACAAAAATCAACTCAAAATAAATTAGAGACTTACACGTAAGACCCAAAACTATAAAACAACTGGAAGAAAACATAGGGAAGAAGACTAGTGAGTAGGAATGGTTGGTCAATGGGCACAAAGTTGATATTAGAAAGAATAAGTTCTGGTGTCTGTTACACAACAGAATGACTATAGCAAATAACAATATGGTGTATATTTAAAGATAGTTAAAAGATTTTGAATTTTATTACCACAAAGAAATGATGAATCCTTAAAGGAATGGATATGGTAATTACCTTGACTTAATTGTTATACAATGTATACATGCACATACCCCATAAATATGTATAATTATTATGCATTAATTATCAATAAATTAAATTTAATAATAAATAACAACAAAGTCATTTACTTCCCAATATACCAGCAATGAACAAGTGGAATTTGAAACTAAAAACACAATAACATATATATTAGGACCCTAAAAATGAAATAGTTATAAATCTATAAAATATGTACAAAATATATATGAGAAAAACTATGAAATTCTGATGGATGAAATCAAAGAACCAAATAAATAGATACTGAATGTTCATGAATAGGAAGACAATACTGTCAAGATATCAGTTCTTCACTGTTTTATCTGTATATTCCATGCAATTCCAATCAATATCTCAGAACGTTATTTAGCGGATATTGAAAAAATTGATTCTAAAGGTTATACAGAGAAGCAAAAGACCCAGAATAGTCAACATAATACTGAAAATCAAACTTAGAGGACTGACACTACCTGATTTTAAGACTTACTATAAAACTACAGTAATCATGACAGTGCGCTCTTGATGAATGAATAGAGAAAGTGATCAATGGAACAGAATAGAGAGGTCAAACTCACTCCTAGGTGTTAGGGGAGGGAAGGGTGAATAAGCAGAGGATTTTTAGGGAAGTGAAAATACTCTGCACAATACTGTAATGATGCATATCATTATATATTTGTACAAACCTACAGAATATTTAACACCAAGAGTGAACCCTCATGTAAACTATGGACTTCAGGTAATAATGATGTGTTTCAACATAGGTCCATCAATTGTAACAAATTTACCACTGTGAAGGGCAATTCTGATAATAAAGTAGGCTATGCATGTGTGGAGGCAGCAGGTACATGAGAAATCTTTGGGCTTTTCTTATTTTGCTATGAACCTAAAGTTGTTCTAAAAAAATAAAGTCTTTTAAAAAAAATTCTGTATCTATGCATCTCACTTTCAAACTGCAAAGTATCAAATATAAAGAAAAAATCTCGAAAGACATCAGAAGAAAAAAAATAATTAAAAATTTTTAAATTTTAAAACAAACAAAATTCCAAAACCTTACCTAGGGCAGAAAGGATAAGAATTACATGGAACTTCTCTTTAGAAACCATACAAGCAAGAGAGCACAGTGAAATACTTAAAAGTGGTGTAAGAAAAAAACCACCAACCTGTAATTCTGCACCCAGAGAAATAATCTTTTAAAGTTATGGAGAAATAGGGGAGGGGCGGGGCCACGCTGCGGGCCCGGGCCATGGCCGCCGCCGATGCCGAGATTTTATTTTAGGAGGATTTCCGGGGAAAGTGCTGAGGAGTCTGAGAAGGCGGCGGCGGCGACCTGGCGGGAGGTGAAGAACACGGACACCCACACGCGAGTGAGGCGCTCTCCCACAGGATCGGCTTTGCGAAACTGCAAAGAAGCAGCGAGGGACAAGCAGCCGCAGATAAAGTAAGGAGAACTGTAAAAACACCAGGAGGGAGTGGGACAAAAGCAAGTGCAGCCCGGGTCAGCCGCGCCCACGGCGGGCTGGCCCGGGCAGAGAGATTTGACTCACAGGAAGACGACTCTTCCTCCATCAAACCCCACTCCCACGCAGGCAGGGAAGTGCCAGAAGTCGGAGCAAAGCGGTAGCGTAGACTGCCGAGCGGTGGGGAGCCGAGACAGGAGCGGGTCCATTTTAAACGCGCTGCGCCGGGGCAGCATCGGAGGGGAGGGGCTGTTCGGAGCGGGCGCCCCGCGGATCGGACGCCGGGAGCCCACAGAGGAGAGTTTGGAGACAGATTCTTGTCACGGGAGACCGCCAGGACTAGATCGCGAAAGGGGAACTCCATAAAAGAGGCTCTTTCCGCGGAAACCACTGAAAGTTCGGTGGGCGCTGGGAGGGACACAGCATAGAATCCTCCCGCGGCGGCTCTGGGAGCTTCAGTGCGGACTACGAGACGGTGGTCACAGCTGCTGCCGCTGCGGCAGAGCTGGTTGAGCCCCGCGAAGAGAACAGCGCGCGCGCAGCCGCAGTTTTTTTTTTTTTTTTCCCCTTTTTCCCCCGAATCTGCGGACAGTCTGTCCCAACCGCGGAATCAAGCCCCGCCTCTGGTAGGGCGGAAAAGAGGGTAAGAGCAACACTTCCCACGAGTTTCCAGGCAGACTTTGGGGGATCTGTTCCATTCAGTCTCCAGAGAGACGGTGTGTAGAGCAGTGATCCGCCTCTGCCAGCGACTCCACCTCCGCCCTAAGACTCTGTGCTAAAGGGCCTGCCTCTGCCCCCAGGCAGAGTAAAGGGGTCACTTTTGGTGGTTATTTTTTTTTCTATTTCCCTCCTTTTTCTTCTCTTTTTTCTTTCTTTCTATACACATATTTCTCTTAATTCTTACTCTTTTTTTATTTTATTCTATTTTTTATTTTTTACTTTTATTTTTTTTTTCTGCGTTTGTGTGTGGGTACATATATGTATATATATGTATATGTACATATATATATATATATACACATTTCCCTTCTTTCCTTCTCTTTCCCT